>JAODAL010001583.1:0-224551 GCA_025379985.1 Phyllomedusa bahiana | reverse complement strand
AAGTTTTTATTTTTTTTTTTTTTAAGATGGGAGATAGTTTTGGTTTTTACCTTTGAAAAATACCTGTTTCTAAAGGGAATCCCTTTAACTCCTACAAAAAATTGCAAAATTAACTTTTAATTCATTTTTCACCTTGTTTAGCATCACCTATCAATCCCAAAAATAAAAAATTTACAACATTCCCCGCCCCTCGGACTTAGCCCCCAACGGGGGGGTTCATCGGAGGGGCCGTTAGACCCCAAAAAGGGGTCATTTTTATTGTTGGAAAATTTTGGGAAAGCCCCTTTGAAATACAACAACCCCCCCCTCTAACAGCAAACGTTGTTTTTTCAAAAACCACTCTCAACTTTTTTGTTTTTCCCGGGAGGTGGGGACCAAAAAATGAAACGTCAGTTTTGGGAAAAACTCCCCTCTTGGCCCTGACAAAAAATCCCAAAATTACTTTTCACCCCCCCTTAACCCCAGTTTAAAAAAATAGACTGAAAAAGGCTTTGCCACCAAAGTAAGCTATCCACCCTATGTAAAAAATTATGCCAGTTCAATTTTTAACCGTACCAAACATATCATTACTTTCTGAGACTTAGTCTCTCAAATGAGATGAGAACGGGCCTTGAAAGTGGCCCAGCTGACGGCAAAACAAAATCCAGGGGGTCAGCCCCGGTTTTTTGGGGGGAAAACCCTGGGTTGTGGATTTTGCCAGTAAAAAAGCCTTTAAAAAAAGTTTTTTTTTAGCCCAAAAAAAAAAACAAAAAAAAAAACCGGTAAATCCCCGACTTGTCCCTTTAAGAGGGGATTGACTTTAAAAGTCCATTCAGCAATTTTGTCTTGGTCTCTTAATGGGGTTTCACAAATTTTTCCCGGGAACATCTATTTTGCAAACCCCTTACATGCTCATTAAAATCAACTAAAAGGGTTTCTGAATGGACATAAACTTTGATGGCCACAAAAGGTTTTTCCTAGAAAGTTATGGTTTATTTTTTTCCCCCTGCTACTCTTGTTGACGGTTCCTTTCCGGGAAAATTTCTGCTCAGCCCACCAGGACCCCAAAATTGTTTCAAAAGTTAAAAATTTCCCCCAAAAATGGGAAAAATTTTTGTTAAAAAATTCTTTTTTTCATCCATCCTCAAACTTGAAAGGGTTTTCCATAGTTATAAAAACATGACTGTATTCTTTCAGAGACAGGACCACGTGGGTTGTGTTTTGGTTTTGCAGCTCGGCCTTTTCCACACGAAAACCCGTGGACAGGGTGTGGTGCCCCTTTGGTGGGGGCAGCCATTTTTTTTCTAATTCTGGACAACCTCGTTAAACTTGATCCCTTTTTAACCCGAAGGGTTTGTAATTTTTTAAACAAAAAAACACTTAAAATGAAGCCCCTAAGGGAAAAAGTTTAAAATGAAAAAAAAAAATTGGTATTTTTTAAAAGGGGAAAACCCAAAGTGTTAAAAAAAACAGACAAAAAAACATTGGACATCCACTAATCTTTACGACAACAAAAATTTTTTTTTTTATCAGCCGAAGGATGGGCCCCCGGGTTTAACAAATTTTCCCAAAAAATCTAAAAGGGGTAAAAACGAAAAATTTTAAAAATTTAGGAAATGACAGCTAGTTATTTTTTGGGGACAAGGAAATTTTAATTTTGCTCTCACAAAATTTAAACCCCAAAGCTTTTAAGGGTTTGGTAGAAGGGGCTGGTAAATTTTTTCTCTTTTTTAACATACCCTGAAAGTCCCTCAGATGAGTCAAAGGATCCCCCTTTCCTTTTTTCAAAAAGAAATACATGAGAGGTAAATTCCCCAACTAAGGTACTGTTAAAGTACTTGATGAAAGGCAGTCTCTGGAGGCAGAACTTCATGAAGTTACTTATCCAACTTCACCATCGACAGGAGTAGTGAACAGCAAAACACAACAACCTCCCACGTAGCACTACCTTTGTGGGAAGGAATGGTTTGCTAACTATGTGCTGAAGATGACTGCAATGTTGTAACATGCAAGTGTTAAAAGACACACATTACATTGTATAGTTCTCAAGGACTTTCGTGGGACATGTAAGATGGAATCTCAAGTAACTATGACTGCTTTGGGTGGTCATTTTCCCTTACCCCATATAGGCAAACAGAGTCTGGCAAAACCGTCAAGTTTCTTTCCTTGTAAAAGACTGACTGCAACAAGTCCAAAACTTTCAAAAACTGTTTTTGTTTTTTGGACCTACACAATAATAAGATTCATGTAATTCTGTTCCAAGTAAAGATGTCAGCACTGCCCACAGCAGTTGGCAACCATGACGGTTTTTATCCATGAAGTCCATAGAGCCTTCGGTAAGTAGGTCGGGTTACTGCACTATCATCGGCAAAAAATTGTAGCAGTCAAGTAAGAACATCTATGACTGAAGAACTAACTTTCTTTTGCTAAAAAAAAACAAAGGCTTGAGTGGTGTGTTTTCTTATAAAATATTGTTTGGTACTATAGTATTAGGGATCTCTTAGGAGAGCACTGTGGATGTTGTCAAGAGGTAGGAATTATGGGACATATTTGAGGGCTGAGTGTGTATATAAACCATTTTGCAGCAGCACCCTTCCTAATGAAATCAATTCTTAAATAGATTTTTTATTATTTCTTTTTATACTACAATTTAATTGATCGAATATCAGACTGCAGGCTACGTGCTCATTAGGGCCATCAGAAGTATCCGGACCCGATTCAGACAAATTGTAAATTCCCTTCTACACCCCATTATGAACCACACTGTATACTTTCAGTGGACCCCTGGAATAATATAACATAATCCGATTCCAGCATAAAGCTTAGACACAATGACTTATGGATCCTATAATAGGCTGTGGTCCTACAGCATACTTAATGGGTTACTGTGAAAAGGGGAACTACACCTAACCTAGTCACTTGTAGTTTTAGTTGCATCAAAAAAGTGGCTTAATTTTTGCACCTGATTGCTTTTAACAAAAGATCTGTCCGCTTAATGGGGACTGACAGTCTGTCCTCAGAGTAGGCCATCAATATCAGATCAGTGGGTGGCTATCAGCACCCCAGCTATTCAGCTGTCCCAAGCGGCTGCAGTGCTCGGGCAAGTGCTTGTTCACACTGCTCCATATACCTACATGCTGCACATTTGGAAGCATCTGTGCAGGTTATTGCAGCCCTGTCCCATTCCAAGTGAATGTTCACGCAGGTGTATAGAGGAGCATTCAGTTAACATACAACATACAGGTGTGATGGTGCCTTCTCCAGACTGCAAGTTTCATCTTCTTCCTCAGATGTTCTATAGGATTTAGATCAGGGTTCATAAGAAGCCACTTCAGAATAGTCCAATGCTCTGCTCTTAGCTATTCTGGGATGCTTGTAGTGTTTTGGGTCATTATCCTGTTGGAGGGCCCATGACCTGCGACTGAGACCAAGCTTTCTGACACTGGGCAGCACACGTTGCTGCAGAATGTCTTTACGTTGATATGGATCCATGTACTATCTGATACGTAGGTTACACAAATTACACGGGTCAACAAAATCACAAAGATAATTTTCTACATGAGATCACATTTTACAATTTGTGGTTGTTAAACTGTGCTTAATAATCTGTGCATACAGTAAAATACAATTGTATGAATGTTCAGAATTAAAGTCATTACAAACATGAAATTAACACAACATCTCAAAACATACTTTCATTCGTATCATCCAGAATGACTTAATAGTCTTAAGATTTCATTACACCCTGAATAGATTCAAGACACCCTGTGTCAAAGGCAGCAAAGCAGCCCCAAACCATAATCAAGCCTCCTCCAGGTTTCTTAGCTAGTAAAATATAATTTTCTTTTTATGCTTCATTTTTGTGTCTGTGAACATAGAGCTGATGTGACTTGCAAAAAAGCTCCAGTTTTGTCTTTTTTCTTTCAAAAAAGGAGATTCCCCCCCCCCTAGAAGCTTTGGGGCTTTTTAATACCTTTTTTGGAAAATTTTAAAGTCTGGGGGTTTTTTTAATTTTTTTTGTTTTCCCAACAGGGGTTTTTACTGTTTGGGGATTTCTTTTTTTAAAGGGCCCCACTTTGGCAAAGACAATGACAAATGGTTTGATCTGACACTGATGTACCTTGACCTTTAGTTCTCCTTGAAGTACAGTGGAAGTTGTTCTGGGCTCTTTGGTGACCATTCATATAAAGGTCTAAAAAAATTTGGGTCATCAATTTTCCTCTTCCCACCACACCCCCGGGGGTTGGTTTACACCCCCAATGGCCCCCAAAATTTTCTGAAAAATTTATGTGTGAAAACTGAAGAAATAAAAACCATCACGATGTCGGGAGATGGTTTTAAAAAGGGTTTTTCCCCTTTAAACCCATGTTTGTCTTTTAAATTTTATCTCCGGGAGAAAACCCCTTTTTCTTTAAACCCTTCCCTTTTGGCCCAAATTTTCAGTGTAGACAAAACCAAAGAACCAAAAAGCACAGTAATTTCCCTTTTCACCCTTTAATATTTCTTTTAAAAAAGTATAAAGACACATGGGGATGCTTATTAGGGGGACAAAAATTTTTTGCCCCTTTTTGTTCAATTTTTTTTCTATTTTTTTCTAGGGGTACCAAAATTTTTTTGGTCTGGGGCTAGTTTTTTTTGTTTTTTTAAAAACTTTTTGTTTTTTTAGTTAAACCAAAATTTTCAGAAACAATGTTGTTTTTCCCTTTGGGTTTGATTTTCAAAAAATTATTATTATTTTCTGGCAGTGTAAAGTTTTTTTCAGGGGACTTTGTGGGTTTTTTCTTTCTTTAGTGGAAGAGAACTTACAATTTTGTCCACTTGCGACTGCCCCAAAATTTATTTTCCCAAAAGGACGGTCACAGTGGGTAAGATTTTTTATGAAAATCTAGTAATACAATCAAAGAAGAGGAACTAAGGCTCTCCTGACCAGTTTTCGGGAACAACTGCTTTCTCCAAAATATATAAATTTTGGAGCATCTCTCTTTTTAGAAACCATTCCTCTATAGCTCCTCTGCTTAGGAATACATTGACAAGTAGGTGTTCCCAGCTGGGAGGTGTCTCTGCACAGCACAACACTGTCCAATCAATGCAGACAGTACTCGAGGACTCACCAGATACACCCCTATGTCAAACTTTTAGCCCCTTTTTTGCCAATTTATTAAAATGTTTTAGGAGAAATAACAGAGGAATGGTACAATGAGAGTTATGAGAAAATAAGCAATAAATAAAAAAAAAAAAATTTGTCCCCACATGTTCATGTTTGCACTTTATTTTCTATTGGGCCCCAGGAAAAAAAACCAGTATGTAATGCAGGGCTACTGTTGCCAAAATTTACAATCCACATAATCCAGACCTCTCCGGTGTAAAAAAAACCATGTTAACTTTATTAATGCATAAATCACATTAGATGTAAAAAAGAAAGGGATCATGCTTACGCGTTTCAAACCTGCAGGCATTCCTTTTCACAGCTAAAGCGTAAGCGTGACCCTGTTCTATTTTTTTAAACCCCCCCGCAGATTAAAATGGATTGCAAAGGAAAGAAAAAAAACTTGAGAATCATTTTCTAATGGAGAAAAGTAATGCAGAGGATGTGATAGAGGCAAACAATTTAAAAATTAAAAAAATATTTAAAAAAAAAAATAAATACAAATTATGGGAAAAAAAACATTTCAAAGTAGACAGTTGTGCTTTATGTTAAATGCCATATCAATTCATGACAATGCTGGGGCCTCCATCTTTGCAACCTCTCTTTTCCCATAAAATAACTAAATTGTGTCCTTTCCTATGATCCCAGGACACCTCTGATGTGCCCATCCCTTTGTGGTGAGCCACATGAAGGCCAAGGGTTTCCCGAAGATAGGGGTTTTCCCGTCCTCACAAGCGCTTTGTATCAGCACTTCTACCATCATGACACTAGGCTTTGATGTGAGACCTTTTTTTAAAATGTGATCAGGGCCCGGAAAAGTTGTTTTTAAAAAAAGCCCCCAACCCAATTTTTTTTTTTTGGGGGCTAACACTGTTTAAAGGCCCCACGGCCCTTCCCTAACGTTAAGTAATGAACCAATGTGAACCAAGAGGGAGAGTGATGTTTGTACTGTAAATGGTTTTCACCTTCAGCCCAAGCTTTGGGTTTCTACATGGCGGCCTTCATGGGACTGACGCCATTCTTGAGATTACAAGGAAAGCTTGTTTTTTGCGTATTCTTAAGAGAGGGGAGAGACGCCCGCAGAGTCCCCGGCATGTTTCCACATCTGTGTCCTAACAAGTGCTTCTTTCAAGTGGTTAAGGGGGAAACAAGCAATAAACCCCTAAAAAACATTTCCTTCACAAAGTACTTTCATTTCAGGATGTTTGAAAAAAATACAGGGGAAAGTAAATGTCACTTCAGGCTGTGACATATCTAAGACTGGATCCGCAAGACTGCAGTGTCCCAACCGCTGTGGAACCACAATTCCCAGCAGGATCTTTAATACAACAATTTCCCTCCAGTAATCGACAACTAAAGGTAGGTTCACACAGCTAATTTTCAGTGCTGAAAAATGAGCCGGGTTCACACATCGTCATTTTTGGCGTCTTTTCGATTACACGTAAAAACAAGTGGCATTAAGGTCCCATTAAATTAATTGGGAAAAAGTGTGCACTGGGCATACGGCTGCGCTTTTTTGCACACTGATTTCCACATTGGTCGCTGTTGAAGTGTATAAGGCTAAGCTGCAATACAATAAAAATGGAGCGGACACAAACTGCAAAAGGCCCCTGTGTAAAAACAGTATATGGGCCCCTTATTACCTAATATCGTACAGTAGGGCACCCTTGTCTCTCTAACAATGCAGCAGTAATTGTTAGCCAGGACATTCATTAGCTCAGTAATGTGCAATCAAAGACACCGTAGAAGGCTTTGAGACAACAGGGCCAGTTTACCCAATGGGCACCTGTGTAATAGCTCACACCAATGGTGTATCTAGCCCTGAAGAACCCCATAATAAAGATGGAGCCACAGGACAACCCTGTTTATTTATCCTATTAGGGAATATGGAAGAAACAGAAGAGGTTCCAGCTCAGGTTCCTCCTCTATTAGTGTGACTTACGCTCTGGAGGACATAACGCATCCATGTATTACATTGTCGCCAGCAGGTTCTCATTTCCAAATGGCTTTCCATGTGGAACAACTCCTTTAAAAATTTATACTCCGAACATAAAAATAATCATGGATTCCTTGCAGGCTTTTTGGCATGAAGTGATACTTATTGTCCACTTGATTACTGGCGAAAGACTTGATAATGACCCAGTCACCCTACTTTTTCTGGCTGTCCAGGGCTCGCTCTCCCAAGAACCGTCTCATAATTACCGTGCTGAATGCGGCCAAAGCACTTATTCCCAGGCTCTGGCGGTCCCCCCTCTGTCCATCTATCACGGACTGGCTTAATGAGATACACAGGAATTGTAGGTGGGAAGAGATAAGCAGGTGTGATTCACGCGGTGACACTGTTAATTATTACAGGATCTGGGAGGACTGGCTCACCTTTAGTATGTCTGACCAATATAGATCTGCATTATAAACTTTCTTCTGTGACCGTTCTGGCATTGTGGTGCGCGGCGGTGGGTTCCAAACACTGGCTGTCTTTCCCTCCCCATTCCCATTCCCTATGGTTGATTTCTGTTTCCATTGTGTTTTTGTTGGTTTGTGCTGTAGTAGCCAACTCAATATAGTCTAATTGAGGGGTCCTTGCTGCTGATATCTACTCTTTATCTGCTGAGACCTCCTTTGGCTATGGACTGTGTTCATTAGTCTCGTGTACATTTTTTCTGTTGGTGCAGAGTTGGAGGTTTTACAGGAGGTTCTACTCTGGTTCTCTTCTCCTTTCTTTCATCCTACTAGACCTCATTACCCATGTTCTATACTGTATATTGTTGAATTGCAGCACTGTATACGGTGATAGATGCTCTGTAAACCCCGCTGTTGGACAAATTGTGCCTCTGCTGCCTTTAACAGAACTTACTCAATATTGTCGGGATCACAACCCCTCTGTTTTGCTTGATTGTACCACTTTGCTGATTACAGTAATAAAGCCTTTTTGAATGACAAAAAAAAATAATCATGGTAGCAAATCAGAAATGACATCCAAAACTACATTTCAATTTTTTCATTTTTATTTTTTACCCGCAGTGACCATGCAAAAAGTATTTTCTGAGTCTGCCAACATATTGGTTGTCACTCTCCAACTAGCTTCTCCAACACCAACCTGCCACTTTCTCTGTAGGTCCGAAGCATAAGTAAGTATGTGATTAGGCTTATTCTATTGATTTCACCTTTCCCGGAAAACATTTGTTTGTACATTTCCTGTCGGCTGCCATGCTTGGTACTTACAAAGTAATGTATGATCTCTGCTGCTGTGATACATCTTCTGCACTGTATAAATAGACTCCTCGTGTCATCACTTCTGTTCAGATGCTCCACCATCGGTTTAGTCAGAAAGACAGGTCTGAACATTTTCTATTAGATGTGCGATGTGTTAATGTCAGATAAGGTCTACGGTATGTACGTGATGCTGGCTCTTCTCCCAGATCATGCTACTGACTAAAATATTAGCTGCCAATTACATACGAAAACATCAGGAAACACCCAATATGAGTTAGATACTTTCCACATGGATAAAAATGTATGGCAGATACACATAGAGCCGTAGCTGTCAAGGCATGCTGGGATTTATAGTTTCATGTCGAGTGCCAAAGGTTGCAGATGTACTGATGTACACTATTATGCACACCTGAGCATC
This sequence comes from Phyllomedusa bahiana, assembly GCA_025379985.1. Classification (NCBI taxonomy): domain Eukaryota; kingdom Metazoa; phylum Chordata; class Amphibia; order Anura; family Hylidae; genus Phyllomedusa; species Phyllomedusa bahiana. The sequence goes on along the minus strand of JAODAL010001583.1, from coordinate 215,795 downwards.
CCATCCACATGTGCTTGGTGAACATCTCACTCCAAACCCACAGGAATGAGGAGAAGGCTGCGCCACTCTTCTTGGGAAACTTCCTACTAGATTATAGAACATGACTTCATTGGTTGAGCCAAAGATCATTAATAAGGTTGGGCAAAGATTTCCGTATATAACAAAGGGATATTGTAGAGTTCAGATCGGGGCTGCGTGTTAACCAGTTATACTTCATAAGCCATGTTTTCCTGGACATCACCTTATTCCAAAGACTTTCCAACAAATTTGGTACTAATCAGCTTTGCTAGAATTGCTTCATCTCACCTCAGTCCTGTTTTCTTGTTTTCACTCTGAATTCAGGGGCGTGTTTACTGGCTTCCACTAGGCTGCAGTAGAAGCCAGGTCTGTAGCTATAGCAACCAGGGCTGGCAGCCTATCAGGAGAGATCAAATAGGTCTGTAGCTATAGCAACCAGTGCTGGCAGCCTATCAGGAGAGATCAAACAGGTCTGTAGTATAGCAACCAGCACTGGAAGCCTATCAGGAGAGATTGAACAGGTCTGTAGCTATAGCAACCAGTGCTGGCTGCATATCAGGAGAGATTGAACAGGTCTGTAGCTATAGCAACCAGCGCTGACAGCCTATCGGGAGAGATCAAACAGGTCTGTAGCTATAGCGACGTGAGGAGCTGATGCAGCCCATACAAGAGGGGATATCTAGGAATAGGTAGGACACTGTTAATGGACATATATTGCAAAGTGACTTGTTTTTGCAAGATCTTTAATTTAAAAAGCAATCCTTGTAGTGAGACAACCTCTTTAACACATCTGTTTACAGGTGAAGTGCAAACATCTAAAAGCAACATGAGCTAAGCCACAAGGTGGAGAGCCACGGACCCCACAGAACGCACATGGTACATTAAAATAATCTGACTTCGGATGTTATATTCATTCTCGAATTCCAAACGTACCCTGAAGGCAATGTTAGCGACAACAACTCTGGAGCTTCAGCGATTGAGTTTTGTAGACAAGCTGCTATCCACAATGCATTGTGCTTCATTATGGTCTCATTTGTTGGAAAGGTATTGTCCTTGGTTACTTCTATGTTAAAAATGACTGAGACGTTTGGTACTGCTTGTTTTGCTTCTTATCTTAGTCTGTGTACCCTATATGTTAGTCTATGCACCCTATCTGTATGTATCAAACTACGGCACACAAGCAAAATTCACTTGCCATAACACAATCCTCTTTTTGACCTAATGTTCACTACACAGCTTTAGCCATTTTGGACTAAAAGCAATGTATTGTCTATCCAGCACAATAAGTTCCTCTGGCCTGATGTGGCCTAACCTCCTGTCCCATCTACCACCACTACTCTCCTTCTCCTCACCCCCACTGCTCGTCACAGCATTCTTCCCTGGCCTCCTGTCCCAGTGTCCTTTTCACGCTCTGCTCTTCCTGTTAGGACACCCTTGTCTGTATACGGCATGCATGCTCCAAGCTTGCTTAGGGGCCAGGGCATGGTAAACTTATGTTTCCTCCACCCTTTTGCCCTGAGCTATTAAAGGATCCTTTTCCTTTGTCCATCGTATTCACTGGACTCCATCTCCCTGACTTGGGTATCATGTTTGGACTCATTAGACTTTGATACTCAGAGACTAGTCTAAAGCTAGAGACCTAGGGGCATCTGGAGAAGTCCAGGTTCCTGTGCATAAGACTTCATTCACCATTTTAGCAACCCAGGGCAGTCTCATCATCTGCCAGGTAGGCCTCATGTGACCATCCATGTAGGCCCTGGGGCAGGGTGATGTATGGTCACTTCCCTAAATGAAGTACTTTAATTAACGTCTTATGCTAGCCATTTTGGACTAAAGGCAATTTATTGACTGTCCAGCACAATAAGTCCCTACGTTTAGGCAGTTGTGATTTCTTTAAGAACATGGAGAAGAAATTAATTTCTTCTCCAAGGATTTTTTCGAAGGTGCAGAGATATTGTTAATGTCCATTATGGCATCATGTCCACAAACAAAATGTCCATGCTGTGATTCTATGGTACCTGTCACCAGATTATTCTTTCTGTCCAACTCTGATAAATGATCCAGCTAAAGGAGCATACTCTATGTTCTGGAACAACAATTCAGTCAATTTATACACAGTGATTATACACCTGTTGTCACAAAAACAACTGTGAGCAACTTCTAGAAAAGAGCTTCTTTTTCGTCCAGATAAAAGAAACAGAAATACTGTAGCGCAAAAACAAAAAGGGGAGATTGTCCCCCTTACTGCCTACGGTGCTATTGTCACTTCATGGCCGAGTAGAATTGGTGCAAGGATGGTCTCTTGGACTCCAAAGACAGTAGAACACTCCAACAACAGGAAAAAATGTTTTTGTCAATCAGCGTCCGTAAAAATTTTGTGAAAAATAAAATCACATACTTTATTTAGAAATCATTTAAATTGAAAGGGAGAGCACACCAGTCTGCAGACTTTCAATTTCAATGATTTCTAAATAAAGTATGTGATTTTATTTTTCACTAAATTTAACCGGATGACAAAAAATTTCTTTGAAGAAATACTGTAGGTTACGGTGGTTTCTGGGCAATAAGGACACGGTTCAATAAACTATTGATGTTTTTCAACTTTAGTCTGGATGAAAACTTTCGTGGCCGCAGGACAAAGAACAATTGAATCAAGGTAAACCTTCTACTTATAATCTGACAGAAGCCTTATCTAATCTGGGACATATTATCAGAAGATAAAGAACAGTTATACAAGTATGTGCAAAAATGTAAAGAAAAAAAGGAAGGAATGGTTCGAGACAAACACAAAAAATTAAAAAGCCTGTTATTCATACAGACACCTAAATTCAAAAATTTTACACCAAATAACAATTAGATCAAAATGATTATGATGTAACTATAGGTCACCTACAAGTAAAAAAAAAATGGTCAAAGAACATTGATGGACCTGTAAAATGTGGTTGCTTTGTGTTCCAAAATCTGACCCGACAATCAGCTTTATAATTCTGTTACTCATGGGTTTAATGAAGTCTGTAGAACAACCTGATAAGAGAGCAACTATCTGGGGAGACATATTTGAAAGAATGTGCTTTGAAGTGAATTATCGTTTTCAGTGTATAATGCACCAGAATGTATGAAAGTGGTTTTTGTGCGATCATAAATGGAATCTAAAGTTCACCGCTCCTCGTCTATGTGTTTGGCCCATTACGGAACTTAGGCGCATTAGTAACGCGCCAAACATGTGTAAAGGCTATAGATAGGCTGGAAATAAAAGAAAAGTCATTAGAATAGCATGTCAGTGAATAGAAACTATGGTACTGATCCTGCTTGGTGGACCACAGGTCCCAGCAATACCTGTGATGTGCTGGCTCTTGCTGTATGTAGAATAACGGGTGAGAGCAGCAAAAATACATTTCAAATTTAATGTAGTAAAAATTAAAAACATAAAAATCTGAAGAACAGAAACAGTGGGTTATTTAATACAAAATTAGTTTTAGATTTTATTAATTTAAATACATTTTATAGGAGATATTTTTTTATATTTTTGGGGATATTATATATTTTTATATTCATTTTATATGATCACATTGTTTATTAAATTTAAATAATTATATTTCATATAGTTTGATAATTATCATGAATTACTTTTTATTATTTTACTGGTGTAAGTTGAGAAATATTGGAAATTTTTTTCCCTAACAGCAAATCTATCTCCACTTCAACTTCTCAGGCTCTGACAGACCACATTGAAATTGGTCTGCCTGTTCGAGCAGTAATGCACCTAGTTTTACCGACCCACATTCATATATGTGTCTAATATTATGAATGTGGTTCGACACACCCCCAGAACGCCCCCTTCTGTTAGGTGCATTAAAAAGCATTGAGTCTTACCAATAATGCGCCTAACACATTCGTTTGGCGTATTATACATCATAGCCTGCTTACTTTAGCACATTTTACGCCATTTTACCCGATCATACATGTCTCCCCTTGTGTTTTGTAAATCAATTTTGCCAAGGCTTGTTACCTGTGTCTGCACTAAGATTCCCTCTGGCTTGAGGTGGCCTGACCTCAGGTCCCATCTACCACCAATACTTGTCACAGTGTTCTCCCCTGGCCTTCTGTCCCAGTGTCCTTTTCACGCTCTGCTCTTCCTGTTGGGACAACCTTGTCTGTATATGGCATGCATGCTCCAAGCTTGCTTTAGGGGCCAGTGCATGGTAAACTTATATTTCCTCCATCCTTTTGCCCTGAGCTATTTTAGGATCCTTCTCCTTCGTCCATTGTATTTACTGAACTCCATCTCCCTGACTTGCGTATCATGCTTGGATTCATCAACCTAAAGCTATAGACCTGGGGGTATCTGGAGAAGTCCAGGTCCCTGGAGATAAGACTTCATTCACCATTTTAGCAACCCAGGGCAGTCTCATCATCTGCCAGGTAGGCCTCATGTGACCATCCACGTAGGCCTACTGGGGCAGGGTGATGTATGTTCATTTCCCTCAATAAGCTTACTTTAATTAACGTCTTATGCTACCAAGTAAAATTCCTTGCATTTTTGTTACTACATTTCTCAATATTCCAAAGGTATAATCAACAATATCTATTTATTGTTCCTAGAGCCACATGGCCAATTCTTAACCCAACTTGGCCTAGCTATAGACCTACAACCTTACATGGCCTCATTTATACATTTACTTTTTTAATCCCAACATGTGGTAAACTCTAGCTTCTATGTTCCATTTTCTTCTCCCTGTTTCTACTGGAAATTTGTCATAAGCCCCGCTGGCCATCTAGTCTGTCATTATAAATGACTTGAAATATACAGTTTCCGAGCTTTGAGTTTTATTATATACATAAAAAGATCACAGTAGTCAAAGTGCAGTATTACTCATCTGACTGGATGTGACCCATTGTCTATCCCACATAACTGGAAGGAGCTACATACAGTACAGATTAGTAATATCCTTGCTTAGAACATGAGTAAAGGAGGATTTTGGCAGGGGAAATTGTCCATGGTTATTCCCGTACCCACTCAGCAGAAATGAGCCACAAATTACTAATAAACAAGTTCCCTTCAGTGCTAATGTCCCCCTCAGGTGCATTCCATCCTGGTGGCCTCCTCTCCGCCGAGATATCTCCCTGGAGGTTCTATTACTTAACTGGAGGTAAAGTGATATCCTCTTTGTTACGGAGTTAAGACCGATAGACAGACTGCATCATTAGTAAAACACAGGGACTTAACACCATTTACTGATTCACAGGAACCTTTTTAGAGCTCGTTAAATCATTAGTCAATAGTTTGTCTCTTTCTGAGGGTGAAATGTTTGAACAACAGGAATTAGTTACGGAATATTTGTCTTAAGAATGATATCACTGAGGTGGCTGAAGAAAATCTATCTGCTGCTCTGCCAGTGTATAAAGAAAACCAAACTTTTTGAAGAATAGTTAGTGTTGATGAGATGGCACTCAACATTGAAAAAGAAACCATCAAAGGCTTGGTCCTCACCACCCAGTGACAACGTTCCAGGTATCCGTCGGGGTATTGTGAAAAAGGATACTGCAATATACTCGTGACATCCCCATAGAGATTAATAGAGGGAGCAAAGTCCTATGTTTGCTATACTTCCCGGGGGTAGACACCTTTCCCTTGGAACTCAATTGCGTGGTAGACGTGTTACGCTATGATGTCCCGCAAGTAAAGATTGTACCCAAGGGAGATAGAGCAAATGTAGTCCACATACTGTAGGACTATGTTTGCTCTATTAATCTCTATGGGGTAAACATGGATACTTTGTGGTATCAGTCGGATACCTCAAACATAGCCACTAACATAGGGCCACACGTATGAAAACGGATTAGGTCTAAAACTCACTTTTTTGCCCTATAGGCAAAAAAGTGAGTTTTAGACCTAAACCATTTTCATACACGTGGCCCATAGTTACTCACTTTTAGTAACCTATGGGCAAAAAAGTGAGCTTTAGACCTAAACCGTTTTCATACACGTGGCCCATAGTATGAACCCAATCTAAAGGTGATGTTCTGATGTCTTATATTAGCATCACATTTTTAAAGTCCATAAATTTAGACCTCCACCAAATTCAAAGATAAGCTCCTGCATCTCTTCCAGACCGCTTAGACATTACCTTCACTAGAAATCCCTCACACATCACCGAAAACAAAGATCCATTCATATCCGTTGTGCTCTGCTTAGTAAGATTGTCTAAGGTTACAAGACTGCCTTAAGGTGCCCATACACTAGTTTGGCGAAAAGCTATTGGTCCCGATCCTCCCCATACACATGCACACTCTGTTCAGCTGAATTCCCTAATCGGCACAGAAATCCATCTTAATTATCTGAATGCCCCAATCTGCACAAAAATTGTCTACAGTATGTAGATGCAGATTAGAAAAAAAAATCCACGTGGACTGTACTGAAAATCCATAGGAAATCCATCATGACTGGACTTACACTAAAGGCATTTAGGTGCCCTACAGAGCAATGCAATATCTTAAGACTTAAATCAATAGTGTTCTCAGTCTACAGATTTGGGTGGTATTGGTATGAACAGTTTTTGACATTAACAAGATCTATGATTAAAGGGGTATTTTGATGCCATATCGCTAAAAATGGAAGTATGGAGCAGAATGGAGAGCTGGTCAGGCATGTGCAGACTCTCCATTGTAGTCTATGGCAGTTCCGAGTATAGCCGTGCACCATATTCGCCTCTGAGAACAGAATGGAGAGTCGTATACAAGCACAACTGGCTCTCCTTTCTCCTCCGTAACTTTCAGGGCCCATTCCCTGGGATATGCCATATCCCACATCCAAGTGATATACCACTAAAGTCTATGGTGGAAACACCCTTGTAAGTATATTAAAGGGGTTTGCCACGAGGTAATGTTGACGTGGGATCCTCCTATATTGGTATTTAATCACTTTTCTTAATATATGTGATTACAAAAAGTGAAGCCTCTGAGAGCTACAGCATTGCTCAGTCCCCCTTAGTTTCCTGAAAGTTTACATTAGACACGACCAGCACACTGACAGCAGCTGATCTGGCCACGCTTGCGTGTTTGCACTTATTATCTGATGGCAGGGAACATGAAAGAGCTTGCAAGGGGCTGGGGAGAAAGTTCAGTGCATGAGGCTGTGTCTTTTGTATAGATAATGCACTGGTTGTAATGTTATTATTTGAGTAAACTTTAGAGACACTAATTGCTTTCTCTCTCTCTCTCTCTGCTCACCCCCCTCTCTCTCACCCCTGCAGCATTCATGACTCAGCATGCTTTGTTTATATTCTCTCCAGAGCAGATAAGAGGTAAGGAACTCACTTCATGGCAAAACCCCTTTAACATTGCGATCTACCAGCATGTGTCTATGGCATGTCAGACAAATATTTGGCTAGATCTGCGCTAAAAGGAGTATTCTCATCATATTAATTAACTGTAACCATGCAGTCAAGGGAAAAAAATGATTCTAATCAAATACACTGCTGTTCTGATTTTGCTTCTTTTTAAAGTTAGTTCAGTTCTTATCTCCTTCTTGTTTACATTAGGTTTCCTAGGCCATCAACCACCTCTCTCTGCTCTAGCAGCCCTGGCCAGGATGGTGACTTCACCATCATATCAGCAGCACAGGAGCTTGTTTATCTGTCTTACTAACAACCCTTAACTCTTTCGAGCTCTGTAACTTTCTACCCTGCTGTTAAAACCCTTCTATCACCAATGCCCCTTCTAACAGGTATTTATTCATAGCAGAGCTGATATGCCAATCGCTACTGTAGAACCACCCACAGCAAGTGAGAACCTGAAACTATGTAGAGCTGGCTCCGTGAAACAGCCAGATTGGAAAACCCCTTTAAATATCCTTAAATAATTGGACATTGACCAACTTTAGTTGTCTACGGTAGCATACTGGTGCCTACGTTAAACAATGACTATAAGAGTAATAGTTCAGCTTAATATGTGGGTATTACATGATCCACGCCATCACATACATGGCGTTCACATGGAAATGACAAAATACCGGTCGGATTTTCTAACCGGTATTTTTCCGTTTTTTTGCACATAAAGGGACGGCTTTTGGCCACGGTTAGCGGATTCAAGTCATCCCACTTCACATAGAACTGTTCATGTTCAGCCCAATAAACCGGCGGAAGACGGAAAAGGTTCTAAGTTTTTGGTTACGCCGGGGAGGTCAAAAAACATCTGGTGGAAAATCCGTGCTGTGTGGAGACTACTGCACAGATTTTCTATTTAAGTTTATGTAAAAGGTTGACACAGTTTTCAAATCCGAAAACCGTCTGTAAACCCGAATGAAAACCCTGCCGTGGGGACGGGCCCTTTGAGTATTTCATATGTGAGCTATTGGAAAGTTTTGGTGGTTTTTTCTTTCTTACAATAGCTTGTTTGTAGCATACATGGGCTATATATTCCCTTGTCTCCCATGTAAAAGCAATAGCGGTGTACTGATGTATACTCTGCAATACTCACATCTGCTTCTCCTTGATCAATGACATAGAAGTTGTCTCCTTCATCACCTGAAACACAAATCAGTGTTGAATATAATGTTAGCGATAAATGTTAAAGGGTATGAGAATCAACAGTGATTTTCAAATAAACCAATATAAAACTGCATTACATGTCAACCGGTAGCTTCACTGATAACAATTAACTAGATCCCTCTACCGACCATACTGACTTGATCATTCCTTCCATTCAAACTTTTGCAAAATCTCCAAAGGAAAAGACTAGCATAATAATTGATGCCCAGAGACGTAAGCAAATGCCCACATCATTTAAAAGAGGTCCCTTAAAATGCTATTTCATAATGACAGCCTCTCTCCATGTGGATTATCCTAAGGAGGGGGGTCCAACTCAAGACTTTCTTCTATTAGATCAGCCAGGTCCATATCTGCATTGGAGGTTGCGCTTGGAGCCTCTGTCACAGAAGTGGAAATGGATCTGTTTCAAGACGCACACCAGCAGTGCCCAATGGACCGCCTTGAATACAATGGGGTTCGTTGGATTTCGGAAATTGAAAAAATAATGCAAAACAGAACCTCCGACACAGATGTGAACCAGGCCGTAGAGAAGTTCCATGTATTACATGGTTGCCCATTAAAGGGGATGTATTGCTTCATCAGTTCGACTGTTTTCTTGTAGCTTCATTTTCTCAGTTTTTCAAATCCAGGGGTGTTTCTTCCCCTCCCAGCTGGGTGTTTCTTAACTGAAGGGGGATGACATCACCCCCCCCCCTTCACTGTTCATGCTCGCTCCCAAGTCAGTGTGTTTGTTTGAGATCAGTGGGAGGGGATAGCACATCCCTGGCCCCCCCACTCTCTGTCTGAGTCCACATGTCACTGTGTTGTTCCTCTCCCTATGCAGTCTTATTTGGTAAGAGCTATTTGTTTACATACCACACCCTACATTCAGTCTAGACAGTCTTCTATGCATTCAGAGCACTGAACTCTTCTCCTCTCACAGCTGGAAGTTTGTTACAGTTGAATCCAGTCTTCTATGAACTCATCCAGTGCAGCACAGATCTGTCTCCCTTCTTTGTTTACACGGAGGAGGATTAGGCACCGGGCACATTTCTGCTGTTTTCTGATTGTAGAAGCAGCTGCAGTGTCACTGAGGAGCTGGTGGCTGTGCAGAGTGAAATGTTGCCGGCCCCTTATTCTGAGTGAGAGAGGCAGGAATGCACGCTCCCGTGAATACAACCGACCGGGTGCCAGACAGAATGTAAATTAGTAGAGCCGTCAGCCAATGAAATGAAAGAAGGTGGAATCTGACCGGGCCTGGGGAACTGTGTTTACAGAAAAAAAATATAAGGAAGACTGTGAAAACAAGACAGGTTTGCAAATGGCATCCAATTGCAAAGTTGCTTGTTTTCACTGTCCCCTTATTCTGAAGACCATTTAATGTAATGATACAACCCCTTTAAAGCGACACTGCCATCAGAAAGTAGTATTTTTGTTCAAATCAATATTCTTTGAAAATTATTTATTTTTTTAGAATTTTTGGCAATATTTTTCTTTATTTTGGCAGTTCTATGCAGTTAAAAATTGTCCTTCTCTAGCTGGGAGGCAACTGTTGTTTGGCAGGGCAGATAAATCTCACTTCAGCGGCTACTGAAATCTATATATAATTACCTACAAATATTAGGTAATGACATAACTATTGCTCTATTGTTCTCTCCACAAGGATAGATAAGTTTATACCAGATCATGAACAATACATGAAACTAAAGTAGGGTCATCTTTTTCTGCATGGGGAGAAGGGTGAGGTTCTACACACTTAGAAGAGTAAATATTATCAGCAATTACCTGATCAGACCAGAACTGACCAGAAAAAAGGACCATCAAGCAATCCTCTCACTGCGGTGCCATTAGGGCTCACAGAAGAGAAATTAGGGTCAGTAATGAGAGTAATTTAATGAAATCCATAATTTTCACATATTGCTTGTCAATATGTGAAAAGAAAAATGTTTAAAGGGGTTGTCTCACTACAAGGATTGCTGCTTTTTATGTTAAAGATCTTGCAAAAAACAAGTCACTTTTCTATATATGTCCATTACCAGTGTCCTACCTATTCCTAGATATCCCCTCTTGTATGAGTTGAATCAGCTCCTCAGGTTGCTATAGCTACAGACCTGTTCAATCTCTCATGATAGGCAGCAAGTGCTCGTTGCTATAGCTACAGACCTGGCTTCTACTGCAGCCTAGTAGAAGCCAGTAATCACACCCCTGAATTCAAAGTGAACCAAGAAAACAGGGCGAATCAATGTAGTGAGGCAACCCCTTTAAAGTAGTGTCCTTTTAATGTAATGCATCATTTCCTTTCACCGCTTTAGGGCAAATGTATGGCCAAACAAAACTTTTCCGAGAAGGGTCAGCTGATGACCAGGGGATCCAAGATATGAACTAGTTGTGATCACTAAGTCACCTGTCATTAGAGAAGTGTGTGTCTTTGTGAGGCTAGTACTTTAAAATTATAGCATATCAGCACACCCAAAAGTTTTCTGTTAAAAGTGTTTTGCTTCTCATATACCATATTTGTAAACTCTGACTTCATAAAGAGGGTTCCTCTGTCGAGGATCCTCATCTCTTGGCGAGACTGGAGAATTTTTTACAAAGAGCATTTTTCTTCCAGGAGGACTTGTCTGTCTAATGCAGGACATGACAACCTATTGATTTAATTGTGCACTGTGTAATGCCTAATGTCTCCTGTGGTGGTGCTGCAGGAAAACACTAACAACCAGATTTCACCATAGATTACAGCCAATAACTGAGGGCCCCAACAGAGGGAGACTTTGTGATCAATTAATGACTTTGTGATCAACCAATGGAAAAAAAAACTTTCAACAAAATGGAATTGTCCAAAGTGGAGAACATTGAAAAATCTGATTAATATGGAAGTAATAGGAAGAAAGTAAAATGTGGCTTGATTACTGGCAAGTCTCCTTGCTACACACCTATGCCAGATTAAAGGAGTTTTGCCAAGAAGTAAGTTCCTCACCTAACAGGCTGATACTCCCTTATTGAGGCTTGAAAAAAGGGGCGTTGTGTTTCTGTGTTTAAAAAACAAGTACCTCCCCTGTGATGTCATCTCTACACCTCCCATGCACGTTCCTGATACTCAGTCTCTGTAGTTGAGTAAACATTGTTTGGCTAATCCACAGGGGATAACTATATTGTGCACAGGAGAGAAGATAAGCTAGAAGCAGGCAGCGTTCTTTCATTTGTTCACAAACAGATGCAGAGGAGGGAGGTCTCAGTAGAGTGCCAGGGAGCATCTGCATGTTTACTCAGATAATTACATTATAACCACTGGATTCTCTATACAAAAGACACAGGATCTTTATCCTCAGTTCCTTCAAAGCTCATTCATGTTCCCTGCCATCAGATATGAAGTGCAAGCAACACAAGGCCAGATCATCTCCTGTCAGCTCCTAGTCATGTCTAATGTAAACTGTCAGGAAACTAAGGGCATGTAAGGAAGGCTGTAGCTCTCACAGGCTTCACTTTTTTTAATAACATATATTTAGAAAAGTGATTAAATACCCATTTTTGGAGGATCCCGCATCAACATTAGATCGTGGCAAACCCCTAAGAAAGACTAGTGCTAGAAACATGCTGCTTGACAATCCCCTAAAGAATTGTTATTGTAAGCAATTTATCACTAGCAACCAGTCTATGTCAAAAGGCTTGGCAGAAGGCTAGACTGGCACGGTATTGGCAGCAGTAAAAAAAATAAAGCAACTTGAATTTAGTGATGCCATGTTATCACTCAGCATAGGGGGCTTTAATAATCAGATTTCTTAAAAGACAGTAAAAGGTGGAGCGCATATGATATATATCCCTGTGATCTCTACTGTACACCGCCCGCAGATTATAGACCGGGGTGCGCAACAAGGGTCACATGGTCAAATTGTACCTCTCCCAGGGGCCACAGTAAATCTTTATGAAGTATTCTCACCTAATACCTTTATGACACTTCAATTGTAAATACCAAAATGACTGAGAGGTCAGGACTCCACTTTAGGGGCTGCCAGAGATCAGAGTTGGGGGTGTCCTGCTCGAGGCTCTAGAAAGTGAACATGAGGCGCCTATTTTCATTGTAGCTTTGGGGGTTACAGAAGCGGCTGTTTCACAACTATAACAACAACACACATAAAAGTATATATGGCCTCCTCTCCATCATCTCCTCCTCTCTGGAGTCTCCAATCAGACATCTTTATGGTAGATCTTATGGATCTGCCATGATTCTGTCAGAAATAAATACTGCTATAATAAAGAAATCCACAGATAACACAGAAATAGTTTTTATTGAATTGCTCGTTTAGGTTGCCTAAAATAACATATAAATCTCTATAGTGCCAGCCACACCAGTGCCCACCATACCAATACAAGCCATACAGTGCCCACTATAACAGTGCCAGGGACACAGTGCCCACCAAAACAGTGCCAGCCATACAGAGCACAACATAAAAGTGCCAGCCACACAATGCCCACCAAAATAGTACCAGCCACACAGCACTCTCAATAACAGCGCCAACCATACAGAGCCCATCATAACAGTGCCAGTCACACCAGTGCCCATCATAACAGTGCCAGCCACACCAGTGCCCACCATAACAGTGCCAGTAATACAGTGCACACCATAAAACCCGTTCACACGGCTATCTGCCGCGATTGCGACGATCGCGCCGGATTGCGCTTCAGTACGGCGCCATCCGCGAGCAATTAGGTATCCAGCTCTCATTGAGAACGTGATCCGTCGCTCCTCCCCGCTCGCAATCGCCGCGGGGGAGAAAGTGAATGCACATATTTACGGCGCGCCACCATAAACAATGCATGTCCTATGGCCGGAGCGCGCCCTACCCGCCGCTCCGCCTCCCCCAGTCCCGCCACCTTATTCACGGTGGATTGGCCCTTAATACGGCGCACAAATCCGTCGGCAATAAGCCGTGTGAACGGGGCCTTAAAGTTCCAGCCACACAATACGCACCACAATAGTGCCAGCCTTACAGCACCCTCCACAATAGTACCAGCCATACAGTGCCCACCATAACAGTGCAAGCTACACATTACCCACAATAACAGAACCAGCCATAACAATGCCAGCCTTACAGCACCCTCCATAACAGTGCCAGCCACACCAGAGCCCACCATAACAGTGCCCGCCATACAGTGCACACCATAAAAGTGCCAGCCACACAATAACCACCACAACAGAGCCAGCCATACAGCACCCTCCACAACAGTGCCAGCCATAAAATGTACACCATAACATTGCACGCCCTACAAAACCCACAATCCCAGCACCAGCCATAACAATGCCAGCTATAGAGTGCCCAGTATAAGTGTCCACCATAATCGTGCCCCCTCCATAATAGTGCCAACCGCACCAGTGCCCACCATAACAGTGCCAGCTATAGAGTGCCCAGTACAAGTGTCCACCATAAAAGTTCCAACCACTCAATAGTGCCCACCATAACAGTGTCATCCATACAGTGCTCATCATAACAGCACCAGCCATACAGTGCCCACCATAACAGTGCCAGCCACGCTAATGTACACCATAACAGTGCAAGCCATACAGTCTCCATTATGACGTTCACATACATGCCAGCTTACAGCCCATAATATGCAGCCACACCAGTCCCACATAACATGCAATCTGTCCTGATAACATGTCCATTTTCAATTGAGCTGTCGAAAGATGAATATTCCTTTCTGAAGTACAAGGACAGAGACAAAGCATGTTTGTGTCCTGATGACTGGGACAAAGGGGCACAGGGGGCTGCATATGGTGCACCCTTGTTGTAGACCAACTCTTAAGAAATATGTGACCCCATAATTGGGAATAATTGATCATGGCACTGGAGCCACACCACCGACACAGGCTGAAGAACAACAAGACATCTGTTCATTCCCTGTAGACGTTTTTGAAAAATTAACATTAATTCCCTATTCATTAAATCACAGTTTGGGGGTTTTGAGGGGATGGGAGCCCAAGATGAACTAGAATAGCTATCCATATAGAAATTTTAAGAAGAAACAACAATCAAAACAGTGTCATAAATACAGTTGAAACCAGAAGTTACCATACACTACATAAAAGGACACATCTGCATGTTTTTCTCACTATCTGACATGAAATCAGAATAAACCTTCCCCGTTTTAGGTCAATTAGGAACCAAAATTATTTATATTTGCAAAATGCAGAATAATGAGAATTTTCTAAGACATTTTTATAACTTTTTATTACTTTTTTATTACTTTACATACGCAAGGATTACTATGTTTTTAAACAATTTGGGACAGACCATATGATGAGGTCATGTCATTGGAAGCTTCCGATAGGTTTATTGGCAACATCTGAGTTAATTAGAGACACAGCTGTGGATGTATTTTAGTGCACAGCAGAAATATACTGCTTCTGTGTATAACATCATGGGAAAGTTTAAAGAAATCAGCCAAGATATCAGGAAGAGAATTGTGGACTTGCACAAGTCTGGTTCATCCTTGGGT
This sequence comes from Phyllomedusa bahiana, assembly GCA_025379985.1. Lineage (NCBI taxonomy): Eukaryota > Metazoa > Chordata > Amphibia > Anura > Hylidae > Phyllomedusa > Phyllomedusa bahiana. The sequence continues at coordinate 200,754 of JAODAL010001583.1, read as the reverse complement.
GCAATTTCCAGATACCTGAAGGTGCCTCGTTCATCTGTACAAACAATTATATGCAAGTACAAACAAGATGGGAATGTCCAGCCATCATACCGCTCAGGAAGGAGATGGGTTCTGTGTCTCAGAGATGAACGTGCTTTGGTCCAACATGTGCATATCAACCCAAGAACAAAAGCAAAAGACCTTGTGAAGATGCTGGAGGAAGCTGGTAAGATTGTGTCATTATCCACAGTGAAACGAGTACTGTATCAACATGGGCTGAAAGGCCACTCTGCCAGGAAGAAGCCATTACTCCAAAAGAAACATTTGAAAGCCAGATTTATGTTTGGAAATGCACAGGAACAAAGACCTACATTTGTGGAGACATCTTGTGGTCTGACAAAACTAAAATCGAACTGTTTGCCATAATGACCTTTATTATGTTTGGAGGAAAAAACTTGGAAGCCTAAGAACACCATCCCAACTGTGACACACAGGGGTGGCAGCATCATGTTGTGTGGTTGTTTTGCTGCAGAAAGGACTGGTGCACTTAACATAATAGATGGCATCATGAGGAAAGAAGATTACATGGCAATACTGAAGCAACATCTCAAGACATCAGCCAGGAAGTTAAAGCTTGGGCGGAAATGGGTCTCTAAAACGGACAATGAAGCTGTCACGGTTGCCTCTGCGACCCTTGTCCCGGGTCGCGGGCGCATCCGTGCTCTGACACCTAGCGGAGCCCCGTCCCGCACGTCGGGTTCGGGGTCCACTCACCCCCCGTCTCCGCCGGCGTTCACTTACCCGGCACACTCCTGCTCAGCCTGTCTCCGTCCCGCGGCACGTGGCTCTGCCCCTAGGGCGCACACGCGCCAGTAGTTTGAGATTTAAATGGACAGTGCGCCGGTAATTGGCCATTGCCGGGCACTGCTCCTATTTAAGTCCGGCCTCTTCCTGGCGGCCCTCGCCAGATCCTTGGTGTATATCCCGTTGGAAAAAGCCTTCCTAGTCTTGTCTATTCCTGCCTACCGTGTACCGAACCTCGAGCCTACGTTTACCGACCACGAACCTTGCCGCCAGCCCTGACCTTCTGCCTGTCTACGTTCACGAGCCTCAGCCGCCTGCCCTGACCTCCTGCCTGTCCCCGACTACGAGCCTGCCTGCCGATTCCATACCTCGCCTACCCTTGGCCGCCACCGCAGGCAAGCCCCGCCAGTGGAAGCGACCTGGTAGACTCCCGCCGCAGCAAGTCCATCCCGCTTTGCGGCGGGCTCTGGTGAATACCGGGACCTACTTAGATTCCGTTCCCTGGTGTGGGCTTACACCATCGCCTGCGGTGGTCCAGCGGATCCACCTCCAGACCATTACAGTAGGATGCCCTTGCCAAGCGTTGCCAACATCACCACCGTCGTGGTCAAGCAATCTCAACAGATCGCGCAGCAGCTCGAGCAACTCTCCTCCATGGTGCAGCAGCTCACTACCGCTCAGCAGCAGCAACCACCGCCATCTCCAGTAGTTGTTCCTGCCTCAACGGTTCCTGTGGCTCAGAGGGGTCCCAAGCTTCGGCTGTCGCTCCCATCTAAGTTCGACGGAGACCCGAAACTTTGCAGGGGGTTCATCACCCAATGCTCTATGCACGTGGAGCTGATGGCCGATCAGTTCCTGTCTGAACGTGCGAAAGTGGCTTTCGTGGTCAGCCTCCTCTCCGGGAAGGCCCTGGCATGGGCTACACCTCTGTGGGACAGGAACGATCCAGTGACGGCGGATCTTCAGTCGTTCCTCAGTGAGTTCCGCAATGTCTTCGAGGAACCAGCCCATGCATCCTCCGCTGAGACAGCCCTCCTAAACCTACTCCAGGGGGATCTGTCTGTAGGGGACTACGCGGTGCAATTCCGCACCCTGGCCTCTGAACTGTCATGGAACGAGGCCGCACACTGTGCCACCTTCAAGAAAGGGCTCTCAAGCTGAGTTAAGGACGTCTTGGCCGCTAGAGACCTTCCGTCTTCCCTCAGTGACTTGATCCGGTTAACGACCCGCATTGACGTACGCTTCATTGAACGGGAGGAGGAACTTCGGCAAGAGCGCCAGTCAGTCCAACCTCGCCGGTTTCCTCGCCTGGCAGCGGTGTTCGAAAGGCCTCCTGCGCCACAGCCGCCAACACCCCCCGAGGAGCCCATGCAGATTGATCGGGCTCGTCTCTCTGACCAAGAGTTGGCCCAGCATCGGCAAAGGAACTTGTGCCTCTACTGTGGCAGCCCAGAGCATTACCGGAGGAATTGTCTCAAGCGTCCCAAGCCTGCAGGAAACTTCCGCACCTAGGATCTGTGGAAGAGGCATTCCTAGGTGCAAACTCCTCTCCATGTCTGTTGATGCCAGTGCAGGTCGTGTCAGAGACTGGTACCTCGTTCCAGGTTCCGGCGTTCCTGGATTCGGGCTCCGCCGGGAACGTCATCCACCAGTCCCTGGTGAAGCAGTACCGGCTTCCGGTGGGCCGCTTGGAAAAACCGCTCATCATCTCATCTGTCAGCGGGGAGCTGCTTAACGTCACCATCCAGTTTGTCACCAAGCCACTGTCCCTCCACGTGGGGGCGCTGCATAAGGAAGAAATCTCCTTCTATGTGTTGCCTCGCTCCTCATCAGCGGTCCTCCTCAGACTCCCATGGCTGCGGCTCCACTCTCCTACCCTGGACTGGACATCTGGAGAAGTGACTCGTTGGGGTCCCAACTGTCGGGGGCGTTGTTTGGTGGCACCTCACCCGGTGCTTTCCTGCTCCCGCTCGACCCTTCAGGAGCCGCTGCCCGGGCTGCCGCCCGAATATCTAAAGTACGCCGATGTGTTCTCCGACAGTCAAGCCGAGAGTCTTCCTCCGCATCGTCTGTATGATTGCCCGATCGACTTATTGCCGGGTACCAGCCCTCCCCGGGGCCGAGTCTACCCATTATCGGTTCCTGAGACCCAAGCCATGTTTGAGTACATCCAGGAGAATCTCCGGAAGGGGTTCATCCGAAAGTCCTTGTCTCCCACGTGTGCGGGGTTCTTTTTCGTAAAGAAGAAGGACGGTACCTTACGGCCCTGCATAGACTACTGGGGTCTGAACAAGATCATGGTTACCCATTGCCGTTGATCACAGAACTTTTTGACCGTCTGCAGGGTGCAAAGATCTTCTCCCAGTTGGATTTGAATGGGGCCTACAACTTGGTCCGAATCCGCAAGGGCGATGAATGGAAGACGGCCTTCAACACCAGGGATGGGCACTTTGAGTACCTGGTGATGCCCTTCGGACTCTGTAATGCGCCTGCTGTCTTCCAGGAGCTCGTGAATGACGTCTTCCGAGACCTCCTCTACACCTGCGTGGTAGTTCACCTTGATGACATCTTAGTGTACTCTCCTGACCTCGAGACCCACCACAGCCATGTTCGTCAGGTGTTGAAGCGCCTCCGGGAGAACCATCTGTATGCCAAGCTGGGGAAGTGCCTCTTCCATCAGACTAGCCTCCCGTTTCTGGGTTTCGTCATTTCTGACCAAGGCCTACGGATGGATCCAGCGAAACCATCTGCCGTGTTGCAGTGGCCACACCCTGTCGGTCTGCGGGCTATACAGCGCTTCTTGGGCTTCTGTAACTACTACTGTCAATTCATTCCCCACTTCTCAACGCTAGTGGCTCCGATAGTGGCCCTTACCAAGAAACAAGCTAACCCATGCAGCTGGCCCGTCGAAGCCGAAGAGGCGTTCTCGAAGCTCAAATCCGCCTTCTCTACGGCATCTATCCTTTCGCGTCCGGATCCCGCAAAACCCTTCACGTTGGAAGTGGATGCCTCGTCTGTGGGAGCCGGAGCAGTTCTTACGCAAAAAGGGCCCACGGGTAAGACTGTAACGTGTGGCTTCTTTTCCAAGACGTTCTCTTCGGCCGAGAGGAATTACACGATTGGCGACCGGGAGCTACTGGCCATAAAACTGGCCTTGGAGGAATGGCGTTATCTGCTGGAGGGTGCTCGTCACCCCATCCGCATCTACTCAGACCACAAGAACCTCCAATATCTCCAGTCGGCTCAGCGACTTAACCCACGCCAGGCTAGGTGGTCGCTCTTCTTTTCCCGGTTCGATTTCCAGATCCACTTCCGGCCTGCTGAGAAGAATGTGAGAGCCGACGCTCTATCCCGTGCCTCCGACGTGGTGGGTGAAGACACTACTCCAGAACACATAATTCCCCCAGAACGTCTTATCTCGGCAGCTCCAGTTGACCTCCGGAAGGTTCCTCCTGGAAAGACCTACATGCGCCCTGCTCTCCGCAGACGTATCTTAAAATGGGGACATTGCTCTGGTCCGTTCCGGCGCCAAAGACATCCTCTTGATATCCCGTTCACTGTGGCAGGCTCGTTAATTCAAGAGTTCGTTGAGTGTGTACTCTGTGCCGTACAAGAGCCGACAAGCCGGCAGGCCTTCTACATCCACTACCCGTTCCAAATCAACCTTGGACCAACATTGCTATGGACTTTATAACCGATCTCCCTCCTTCGGCTGGCAACACCATCATTTGGGTGATCACAGATCGGTTCTCCAAGATGGCGCATTTTGTTCCTCTGCCTGGCCTGCCGTCTGCCACCCGCCTGGCGGAGCTATTCTTCCATCATGTGTTCCGTCTGCATGGGCTCCCTCAGCAAATCGTCTCGGATCGGGGGGTCCAGTTTGTTTCCAGGTTTTGGCGAGCCCTGTGTGCCCAACTCCAGGTGAAGCTCGACTTCTCTTCCGCTTACCACCCTCAGACGAATGGCCAGGTGGAGAGGGTCAACCAGATCTTGGGATGTTACCTACGCCACTTCGTCTCTGCACGCCAAGACGACTGGTCCAAGTTGCTGCCATGGGCGGAGTTCTCGTATAACTCCCTAGATTCAGAGTCCGCGGGGGTCTCCCCCTTCTACATCGTATATGGTCTGCATCCCCGCCCACCTCTCCCTCTAGCATCTCCATCTGAGGTTCCGGCGGCGGACGCACTGGTCCAGGATATGAAGACCATCTGGTCCCAGACCCGCCAGTCTCTGCTCCGTGCTTCCGAGCGCACGAAGACTCAAGCCGATAAAAGAAGAAGTCCCCCTCCTGTCTTCTCTCCAGGTGACCAGGTGTGGCTGTCGTCCAGATATGTCCACCTTAAGATGCCTTCCCACAAACTGGGACCCCGTTTCCTGGGACCCTTTGAGTTCATCAGCCGCATTAACCCGGTCTCCTACAAACTCCGGCTCCCTCCTACCATGAGAATCCCCAACTCATTCCACGTCTCCTTACTGAAACCCCTGGTCCTTAACCGGTTTTCTCAGAAGGCTGTCCCTCCTCCGTCTGTGGCTGATGCGCCCAATGTCTTCGAGATCAAGGAGATCCTGAGTATGAGGAGAACTAGAGGGAAGAGATATTTTTTAGTGGACTGGAAGGGGTTCGGTCCCGAGGAGAGGTCTTGGGAGCCGGAGGAGAACATCCTGAATCGCAGCATCATCCAGAGATTCCTCCAATCCAGTAAGAGAGGGGGACCCAAGAGGGAAGGGCCCAAGGGGGGAGGTACTGTCACGGATGCCCCTGTGACCCTTGTCCCGGGTCGCCTCCGTGCTCTGACACCTAGCGGAGCCCCGTCCCGCACATCGGGTTCAGGGTCCGCTCACCCCCCGGTCCCTGCTGGCGTTCATTTACCCGGCCCCGCTCCTGCTCAGCCTGTCTCCGTCCCGCGGCACGCGGCTCCGCCCCTAGGGCGCGCACGCCGGCAGTTTGAAATTTAAAGGGACAGTGCGCCGGTAATTGGCCATTGCCGGGCACTGCTCCTATTTAAGTCCGGCCTCTTCCTGGCGGCCCTCGCCGGATCCTTGGTGTATATCCCGTTGGAAAAAGCCTTTCTAGTCTTGTCTATTCCTGCCTACCATGTACCGAGCCTACGTTTACCGACCACGAACAGCCCTGAACTTCTGCCTGTCTACGTTCACGAGCCTCAGCCGCATGCCCTGACCTCCTGCCTGTCCCCGACTACGAGCCTGCCTGCCGATCCCGTACCTCGTCTACCCTTGGCCGCCACCGCAGGCAAGCCCCGCCAGTGGAAGCGACCTGGTAGACTCCTTGGCGGGATCCAAGGCCGGATCCTACTGTAACGGTCTGGAGGTGGATCCACTGGACCACCGCAGGCGAGCCCGCCGCAAAGCGGGATGGACTTGCTGCGGCGGGCTCTGGTGAATACCGGGACCTACTTAGATTCCGCTCCCACCATCGCCTGCGGTGGTCCAGTGGATCCACCTCCAGACCGTTACAGAAGCATACTGCCAAACTGGTTACAAAGCAGCTTAAGGATAACCAAGTCATGGAGTGGCCATCACAAAGCCCTGATCTAAATCCTATTGAAAATTTAAGGGCAAAGCCGAAAAGGCAGGTGCGAGCAAGGTGACCTACAAACATGGCTCAGTTACACCAGTTCTGTCAGGAGGAATGGGCCAAAATTCCTACATACTATTGTGAGAAGCTTGTGGAAGGATCCAAAACATTTGACCCAAGTCAGACAGTTTAAGGGCAAAGCTACCAAATACTAATGAAATGTATGGAAACTTTTGACTTTGCAGGAAATGCCTTAAAAAGTCTCTCTCTCTCTCATTATCCTGGTATTCGGCAAATATAAATAATTTTGGTTCCTAATTGACCTATAACGGGGAAGGTTTATTCTGATTTCATGTCAGATAGTGAGAAAAACATGCAGATGTGTTTTTTTTTATATAGTGTATGGAAACTTCTGGTTACGACTGTATATATGTCTATAGGACCTATCTAACAATAAATTAGTATTTTGTGCAAATCCTGAACAAATTTGAAAGAAGACCTGGAGCCCCAGTGAATGTCATTTCTGAAAGTGTAAAGTGATGTAACCTTGTGACAAAACAGAACAAACAGCAATAGAAATATTTAAGGTCTATGCGTTACCATATTTGGCCTCGTCACCGGCATAGCAGGATCCCCTGAGATCTGGACACATTGTTTTAGTTAAAGTCTGGTCTTTGCCAAACCCGCAGAGCAGTGCTTTGTGCAGTTCATGTCAGAAATCGGCAATGTAAATGTATGTGGAGGAAACGTGATCATCTCAGGAGTCAATCATTTCTAAGACCCAGCTATAGAAGCTGAGCAGCAAAAATGTAATGTGTTTTAAGTTGTGGGCAGATAAATGAGGCTCTATATCACCTTTCCTGCATACTTTCCTCTCTACTTCTGTGCGCATTCTACTAACATTCCTGAACAGAAATTTAGAACAAAAGATCTTTACCACACACCTAGTTGTCCTCACATTGCACATAGATGTCTTCATGCCCGGCCTAGCCCTCCCACATCTGATTTTTATTGAAGCTCTTCTACCTCAGTATGATGTCGGTTTTGACCAGCCGTGTTGGTTGATTCTGAAGATACTTGGGACATCATGGGCTACGGGTGGAGAATGCCGATAGGATTACAAATAATGGCTACAGCCAGGAGACTAAGGAGACTGGTAAAATTTCCAGAGCAAATGCCCTTAGTACTTGTCACGGTTCACAGTAGTGGATCCACTGGACCACCGCAAGCAGGTCCCGATTTTCACTAGAGCCCTCTGCAAAGCGGGATGGACTTGCTGCAGCGGGAGCCTTCCAGGTCGCTACCCCTGACGTGACTTGCTTGCGGTGGCAGCCGAGGTGTAGCGTGGTACAGAATCGTCAGGCAGGCTAGTAGTCGGGGACAGGCAATAAGGTCAGGACAGACGGCAATGGTTCGTGGTCGAGGGATGGAGGCAAGAAGTATGGTACACGGCAACCAGGACGAGACTCGAAGAACACTTTCTCAGTAGGCGGTAAGGCACTAAAGATCCGGCAGGGTAACCAGGAAGGGGCAGGCTTAAATAGGGGCAGCGACCGGCAATAACGAATTACCGGTGCGCTGGCCCTTTAAATTTAACACTGCCGGTGTGCGCGCGCCCTAGGGAGCGGGGCCGCGTGCGCCGCGGGACAGAAACTGCAGCAGGAGCACGGCCTGGTAAGTCTACAGGGGGACATGCAGGGGAGTGAGCGCGCCCGTCTTAAATCCAATGGTTATTTCCAGTAATATTTGGCCTGTTATCAGGTCCTCTTGGAGGCATCTGACCATGACACCATTTCTCTAGCTAGAGTTGACTGTCCTTTCTATGGCCCTATTTCTATTCTGCAATAATTCTATTTTTTTCCATTACTGTGACTACACATTAAAACCTATCTGTATGCACTAAGGGCCACATGTATGAAAACTGTCTAGGACTAAGATTTTCTTTGTTGCCCATATCAACCAGAGGGTCCCTTTAATTTCAGATAGTGCTCTGAAAAAATGAAAAGGGTGCTTAGGTTGGTTGCTATGGGCAACAAAGAAAATCTTAGACCTAGACAGTTTTCATACATGTCCTCCTAAGTGGCTCCATAGGCCAATACTGAAAAAGCTGCGATGTACCGTGTGTACTGTCCAAAACAACAAAATACAGGTGCATGCTGGCGTGGTAGCAAAAGAAATGCAAACACAATACAATAGCAGCAGCACGCTATAAACTGCAAGAAATAGTCAAGGGGACCATAGGAACTTTTTTCCAAATACATTTCTACTATGTCGGTTTTTGATCAAAAATGTCCGGTAAGAACCTCAAATTTCATGTATCCTAAAGTAGTAGGAAGGCATTCTGGAAAAAAATTCCTATATATTCCTTGACTATTTCTTGGCGTTTATACAGTGTTGCTGATATTGTGTTGCGTTTGTACTGTGCGTACTGGCAGCAATCAGAGCCAGCATTAACTTTTTCATTTGTGCTACAGTAGCTTTCTTTGTGGGATCGAACCAAACAGGCTAGGTTTCGCTTTCTATGTACATCAACGAGCCTTGGCGCCCACCAGTTTACTGTCCTTTTTGGCTGACTTTTAGTAGGTACTAACCCTCGCAATGGGAACACACCACATGACTTACCATTTTGGAGATCCTCCAAAGCTCGTCAACTAGCCTTGTCAATTATTTCTTGTCAATTGTGCCACAGATCTTTATGTTTGGCCATTTTTCCTGCTTCCAATAAATCAACTTCAAGAACTGACCACTTGCTTCCAAACCTATCCAACACCTTCCAACCTAAGTCTAAGCTGTGTTTTCATAATCCATCCTACCACTCTTGATCCCAGAAGTCCAGTATGAGAGCTGTCAGAGGGACAGTCGTTCATCAACTTGAATCCTGTCCCTTTCACACCAGTCTCTAGTTTTCTAATTTATAATACATACTTCCCTCCACACATGTGCAGTTCTTAAAGGGGTTTTGCCACGAAGTAAAATTGACGTGGGAAGCTTGCAGATGAAATAAGAAACATTTTCACCATTCATTATTATTAAAAATTCTGCACCGTTTTTGTTTTAGTTGCTCCTTTAGGAATCCATGGTTTACAGCTTATCTTCAGGGGATACGACCAGGGCTGAGAGCTCCTCAGTCCTGGTCGCACATGCTCAGACATCACTTCTCCTCTCAGGCAACTACTGAGTGTTCAAACCCCAGGTGTTGTCATTCTTCTCCCGTCCTTTGTCCTCCTTAGTAATTAGTCAAACAGTGCAAATAAATAAAAAAGAAACCTCAATGAGGTTTGTACATTGATAAAGAGGTTTGGTTCCTGCAGGGATTTGAACCGAGGACCCTTGTGCTTGGAGGCAAAAACTTTACCCCTCAGCTACTCACAATGCTTTACATTAACAGACCTTTCTTTGGCTACAGAGAGGAAAGGCCTGATGATGTCATCCTGCTGGGTCACATGACATGCAATTCAAACAAATCCCACACGCCCCCTTTTGAGCACACAGAGCTGAAGAGCTGGATGCAGGAGGTATGAAATGAGATCGTGGCAAAACCCCTTTAATGCAGGACCGGGTGGTCACCCTATTATGCATGTGTAGTAGAATACAACAGCTCCTACAACAGCTCTCCTGGTTTCATCCCTCTACTTCACCTTGGTGTGATATTTGATAAGGACTATGTGCTGTGAGTTGTGACCCTAGTCTGTGCTTAATTTTGATTGCTAACATAGTTAGGCTAAATAGATTGTCTTAACATTTCAGAGGGTCCACAACCTGTAGGTTCCTCACAAACAGTGTTGATTAAATAGGCCCCTGTTCAGTTAAAGAGTGATTCAACCGAACTTGTGAAAAAGTTCATGTTTGGGATGTCCCAAACCCCAAATATTTCTCTAACCTAACCCTAAATTGGGGTAAGGGTTATAGGGTTTTTAAGGGTAAACTTACTAGTCCAGCACCCATAAGTAACCCCTATGTTATGCCAATTAGAACTGATACTGCTCTGGGAGCGCCATTGAACTGTATCCCTAACCCCCAGGGGCCTGTTTACTGGCTTCTAATAGGCTGCGATAGAAGCCAGGTCTGTAGCTATAGCAACCAGTATTGGCAGCCTATCAGGAGAGATTGAAGAGGTCTGTAGCTATAGCAACCCGAGGAGCTGACACATTACCGAGCTTCGGACGGTTTTCCCTGTTTCCCTGTTTTTCTCTGCCGTTCGATCCAACATCTCTTTTTTTAAGAAGAGTATGAATCCTATTCCACTGCAACCTGAGCGACATATTTGAAAAAGGTCTGACGGAGACCGAAAACGTTTATTGAAGTCGTCTGTCTATTCATGCCTTTCTTATGAATGTTGGATAATAAAATTTAAAGGGAATGTGTCTTTAAAAAATGACTTGTTTAACTCACATTTTTATGTTAAACATATTTTTTAGGAATTTTTGGTTATGTTTTTTTTTATTTTTCAGACCACTTTCAATATTTTTTTAATAATTCTTAAGTCCTGCAGTTTTCACTTTGGCCACTAGGCCTAATAATCATCTGACACTTCCAGTTCTGTTTAGAGAGCTTTTCAGCAGTGTCTGCTCATTCAGTAAAAGCAGAGTCACACTGAAAGGAGACACCATTGTGTACAGATAACACAGAATCCACCAGTCACAAGAGGAGGTCACAGCTCCCTCTCTCCCCTCCCTTCACAGTGAAAACTCTCCTATACAAGTCAATGGGACAGAATCTGTCTTAAGAATCTTATGGGCATGAAGCTGCTGTAAAGTATCTCTCTGACTGCTGTTAAAGCAGTGCAAGCAAGAATGTCTTCCCCACAATCATATATAGACGGCCGAATAGAGAAATCTACAATCAGGAAATAAAAATGACTGAGAGGAAAAGAATGTGGATCAGGGGCTTGATTTAATAATTAAAAAAAAAAATTGCCGACAGATTCCCTTTAAATAATTTTCGGACTTTGTTGTGCGGGTATATATTTGTTATGGACATAAAGAGATACCAGCATTGTAAGTGGCATATGGTAGCTGGGGGGGCATTTCCTTTTTTATAGGGCCCCGGAGCTTCAAGTTATGCCTGTAACCCCCAAATTAGAATTGGGTCTTTTTTTTTCTTTAATGTGTTTTTATTAGTATTCAAATATTTCAAGGTTCAGAGTTTGGAAAAAGTATTGAGAATAATGAACAGAAATCATTTAGCTTCGAGTAAATTATTTTCATTGTGATTTGAGTCCTTACAAAAAATAATTCAAAAATACTCCCCCTTAACGTGTGAACCTTATTACTTAGATTCGTTTAAGTAATTTTCATAGGGGTTTATTCCCCCCCAAAGAAAGAGTGTTCAGATTTCAAAGAAGTAGTCACACAAAGACACAAGAGGGGGGGGGGGGGTAGAAAAAACAAACTGGATATAGAGCTAATAAGAACTAAGAATGAAAAAAAACAGTCATCAGGTCCTAAGTTATACATCATTAATAGTGACATATGTTTCCCATGGTAGGGTCTATTTTTTAACAATTTTCTCCCCCAAAAAATGATTTGGGCTGAACCAAATTGAATTGCTTAGATTGATTTTGACATCAACTGAAATCTAAAGCGCAATACTACTCACAAAGAATGCATTATTTTTATTAAGAAAACCTCTGGATATCATTAAGCTCCACACCCCTGATTATGCAGCAGAAATTATTTTAACCGTATCATATATATTGCATCCACAAAGTCACTTTTACCAGAGCACAAAGATTTCCCCCTTTATTTGAACTTTTAAAAAAACATTTTCTCCTTTCCCACTTTATATAAAAACTTGTAAGGAGTGCAGTCGTCATCACTTTTGCAAAAAGGGGGTTTTGTACAGAAATAAGAAAGCCCCAAAATACGATCTTCTAACAAAGGGGTTCATAAAAAAGTTTCCCTCTTTTGAGTTTCATATGTGATCTTTTTACGGGGCCCCTTTTGATTCAGGGTCATCGTCAGTACAATGTTTTTTTTGCTTAGTCATTTTTTGGTATTTTACCATTGTCTTTTGGGTTTTGTTAGGGGAAGGGGCCCCCCGTTTTTGGGGGAGATGCCTGGATTTTTAACAAATTCACTTCAGATGTCTCATCTGATAAGTTTTTATATCCAGCAAAAGTCATCAGCAGAATATTAGATTTATGGTTAGGGCCATCTATTTCAGGAAACTGTTAAATAGTGAGTGAGGTACAAGAAGTCCAATAAGTTAAACTAGTATATTTAAAAAAAAACAAGTGGACCTGAAGGAGGTCAAAAAGCCCCAAAATTCAAAAAAAGTGAAAAAAAAAATTCTTCCCGGGTTCTCGCTGGGCAAATGAATGGATTTTTTGAAAACAATATTTTTAATTAATTCTAATTGTATATTGTATTTTAAATTTAAGACCCTTGACTCTTTCCTAAAAAGGGGTTTCCCCGGTTGGGAATACAATTTTTTTTAAAGGGGTTGTCTCGCTACAAGATTGGGTTTAAAAATTTAAAAAATTTTTAAAAAAACAAGCCGCTTTGCAATATATGTTCATTACAAATGTTTTTAATGATTTTGAGGGGTTTTCCCTTTGGGAGTAGGAGTTTTATCAGCTCCTTTAAATCACTATAGCAGCCGACCCCGTTGATTTATATCCCCATGGTGTCGTGCTGATGGGCTCATCTGTTTCTAAATACAGGTTTTGGGGCCATAGCCCCCCCTGCACAGTTTGCTTTGTAGGGAAGGGAGGGGGGGGGGCTTGGCTTCTGTGTCTGGTGGATTAAAACCCTTTTGTGTGCCTGCTCCCTCCTGCTCTCCCCCACACAAGGGTTTAGGGGAGAGAGGGAGGTTGGGGGCTTTTCTGTGGTCAATTTTGGGTTTTGGGCAGCCTGAAGGGGTGTTACTTATAATTTACCCCTGTTACATGAAACACCTGCCCTGGGAAAAAAATTTGGGGCCCCTTTTAAAAAAAAAAATTTAAAAATTTAAAGTGTCTGTTTGGGGCTTTGAATATACTAAAATTTGAAAAAGATCAGGGGGGGAAAGGGGGAACGGGTTTTATACCCCTCCTGCTCGGGTGTATTAGTGACAAATTGTTTATTATAGTAAATTTATTTTCACAGTTCCCCTGTGTGTGTTCTGACACGGTTTTGGGGTTTGTTGTTGTTGGATTTGGAGATTTGTATGAAAGCAGGGGGAAAAGGAATCTTGCCCCCCCACTGCTTGTATTGCATACACAGCTTCAAGCCTCTCCCATATAATCAGCCCTCCTGTCTCTGCTTGGGGAGCTGCGTGCAGCTGATTAGCGTGAGTAGCAGATCTAGGCAGGCAAACGGGGTTAATTTTTGGGCAAACCCCCTCCCCCCCCTCCTGCTGTATAAAAGGGGAAGCTGTCTGTGTGCTGAGGGGGGGGGGGGAAGAGGGGGGGAGAAGAGGCAGACAAGAAGCAGCCCTGAATTCAAAAACCCTTTTGTGCCAGACAATTGAATTTGCTGAAAGCCTGTAGTGAGACAACTCCTTTAAATGGGACTAGTATGGAGAAAAATATTAAAAAAGACACTTATTTCCGATTCGCCAACACTGCCGCCCCGAGAATCCATTTCTCTTCAGTTTCGTTCTTAATAACACCGGAGGGTTTGGTCCCTGTTCACCACTATGGCAGCAAACCCTTCCTGTGTGTCAGGTGAGGCTAAACTGAGGAGGGAAAATTCAGGAGAGCACCAAAGTGGCAGCGGAGGGGGACTGGAAATATCCCCGGCGCGCCGCTTACCCCGCCGCCGCGTCGTTAGGGCCCAAACCCGCACCAGTCGCAAAAGTTTGGCTTAGGGCTTAGGACCTTGGCGAGGGCCCCAGCGGTGGCGGGACTAACTGATGGCTCCGCCGGCGCAATTCAGTTAATTTTTCAGGGAGCAGAGAGTCGCGGGTAATTGGGGCCCGCAGGCAGGTGTGCACGCCCGGCGGCGGTGCGGTCTCACGCTGCCCGGCCGGCGGCCTGGTGACGTCACCCCGCTGAAGAAAAGACGGGAGCCCCGATAGCGACGCGAAGCGGCGGGGGGCAGGTAGGTAAGTGCTGTCAGGGTATTTTTTTAAATTAGCTCTTTTCATGCTGGGGGCTATTATTATGTTTTATGTGCAGGGAGGGGGCTGTTAACTATTGTTATATGTGCAGGGAGGGGGGCTGTTATCTTTTGTTATCAGTGCAGGGAGGGGGGGTTATCTTTTTGTTATTGTGAGGGAGGGGGGCTGTTATCTCTGTTATAGTGCAGGGGGGGGTGTTATCTATTGTTATTGTGGGGAGGGGGGGTTTTATCTATTGTTATATGTGAGGGAGGGGGGCGGGTTTATCTACTGTTTATGTGCAGGAGGGGGGCTTGTTATTATGTTATATTTTGCGGGGAGGGGGGGCTGTTATCTTTTGTTATATGTGAGGGAGGGGGGGTAATCTTTTTATATGTGCACGGGGGGGGCTATTATCTCTGTATTTGCAGGGGGGGGTGCTCTTATTATGTCATATGTGAGGGGGGGGGGGGCTTTTATCAAATTCTTATGTGCAGGGAGGGGGGGCTTTTATTTTACTTATATAGTGCAGGGAGGAGCTTAATCTACCTACATATTTGCTGTGGGGCCCTATAAGTACCTAAATATACACGTGCTGTGGGGCCTAAAAGCTATTATTACCTGCTGTGGGGGCCTATAAGCTATTATATACCTGTGGGGGCCCTAACCTGCTATAAAATGGGGGGGACCAAAAAAAAAAACCTGCCTATTCCCTGCTGGGGGACCAAAACCTGCCTTTTACCTGGGGGGGGACCTAAACCTCCCTATATACCTGCGGGGGGGGCCAAAAACCGGGCTATATCCCGGGGGGGACTAAACCTGCCTATATCCCTATGGGGGATCCATAATTGCCTATTACCTCTGGGGGACCCAAAACCGCCTATATACCGCTGGGGGCTATAAAAACTAAAACCCTACCTACTGGGGATATAAAAAGTTTATAAACCCCCCTTATAGAGGACGTAAAAATTAGGGGGCCCCTTTTTTTCTTCACTGGGGGGACAATAATTTACTGCGTTGTAAAGCGCTAACAGTTTTTAACCCGGTTTGTTAAGGGGCCTCGCTCAATTTAGTTTAAAGAGTTAGCAATCGATCCCCGGGGCCCGTCGGTTGTTAAGCCAGTGTTAAGGCCTCAAACGATTGTTAAGACCTTAGCAAAACGATCCGGGGGACTATGGAAAGAAAGTATCATTTGTATTTTTTAGACAAGTGGGAAAACTGTGTGTGGCAACTACAGATGGAGTGACCCAACACAATATCGGAGGAACCACCATAATATAAGATCCTAAAAGCCCATCAGAGCCCGATGACTTGAACCTACACTTGTCACTAGAGTCCATTTCTAATGGGATGATTCACAAATAACTTTTTAAATCATATGAGATGTCCTATGTGTCATGAACTCGTGCTCTGCTTCCTCCAGCACTTGTGTACTCACCTCTCCAAAAGTCTGCTCCGCTGATGTCTTTGCTCTGTGCAGGGGCACGATGCCCCAATCCCTGAAATTTTAAAGGGCAGCTTTTTGGGTTTGGGGATTTAGTAATCACCCGGCGCTGACCCTATATCATGTTTCCCCTTCCCCGACAGCCCTTTTGGTTGCATAAAGAGAAAGTTGTTGTCCTTGTACTTTTTAGTGTACTGACCCCCAGCCCCGGGATTTTGCTTTACCCACCACCTACCCTGGGGCCTTTTTTGGGTGCCCCGGGATAGCCCTGCCTACTGATTCTGTACCACAACACCCCCAAGCTGCTACCACAAGCAAGTCGCGTCAGGGGTAGCAACCTGGGAGTCTCCTGCTGCAGAAGTTCAACCGGCCTTGCAGTGGGATCTGGTGAAGAAAGGGCAGATCCTTAGGCTCCGCTCCCTGACTTCGCTTATTCCACCTTTTTGCTGTGGTACATTGGATTCCCCTTTGCATACCCATCACAATATGTGTACAATGACAACAACAAATGTGACATATACTTTGTATAGCTAGAGGATGGGCACATCATTTCTTTTGGTCAGGCCAATGAACAACAACCCTAGTGGGACTCATAATACTCATTGTCACACAGCTTTACAAGAAACAGCATTTTTAAAGGCATTGTCTGGTTAAATAAAATTATAATTAAATTCGAAAAAAATAGAAAAAAAAAGTGATACTTCACCCCAGGTCCCCCACCACTGCCACCGTAGAGGTCCCCAGGCTCCACTTCTCTTAACTTCCGGGTTCTTATCCCAACACAAAGAAGAGGCTTGAATTCTGTGGTGACTGATTAGAGCGCAAGCCTTTCCTGTGTGTTAGGACTAAAAACCCGCAACTGAAGAAAAGTAGAGCCCAGGGAACTCCAAAGCTGCCATGGTGGTGGCCCGGGAGGTAAGTATCACTTTTTTTCTTTTTTTTCCCAACCTGCCCTATTTAACGATGAGTTTATTCAACCGAACAACTCCTTTAAGGGATTGTTCACATTTAGGTTTGAAAAATCCAAGGTAGAAATCAGAGGTGCAATGGCAGTTTTTGCTGCCGACCTGGACACGGTTTAGCCCCATTAGACTAGGGCTAATTCTTGTCAAGACACAGACACAAAATCCAAGTTGAATCCACATCAAAGACTTGGCATGTCATTTCTTTTTTGACTGCAGAAAAAAACCTGTGCATGGTTCATGCTGCAAACTATGGCGTGGAATTCCGTATTCATATGAATGGGACTCGGATTTCATAAAGATTTTGATATGGAATTCGTTGCAAAATCCATCTCAAAATATATCATGTGCATAAGGCCTAACAACACAAGATGACAAATCCTATTATTTTTGGGCAAATTCTCCACCAATGAATGGACCGATGAATATTAACACCACCCTGCTAATAGGGTCTGTCACATTCGCCAAAGTGTATTACATACAAAACAGCTATTTTTCTTAATTGGAAGAATTACCAGGATTTCTTTGCAGTAATTTTGGTTTCATGTCTTATTTTAACCTGACTCCATTTGAAACCGTTGTGCCCCCTTCTAAGGAATGTATGGCAGTGCTATGTAATCACTGCGGATGAATGCGGTACGCTTACCTTGTAGTATCACAGTCTCTCCAGCAATGTGATTGACGGGGAACATGGCATCAAATATATCACTGCAAGAGACACAAAAGGTGTAAGTAATTTGTAACCGAGAATCAGGTTTAGTTAATATGACAAGCTGTCTAGTGATGCCGAATGCACACACAAGGCCGACTCTTGTATTCCCCCTAATAAATGAACGACAGGCAGATTTACAAACTCATAATGCAGATTCCTGGGCGGTTTTGCTGATGTGCAGAATTGTGAGGCATCCCGAGAAGCTCACACATGTCACTCCACCGTGTACACATGCAACTGTATCCTGATATGCTATGCTAATTTCTATCATGTTTTTATACGAACGTCAGGATAGCACCAGGCATGAGAGTGTGCTGGCAGAAAGAATTGTGTCAGGAGACTCTTACATGAGACATGAGCAATCATATTTTGGCTGGGGCCTTAAATGCCAATGTGCTATATAGCTGGAGTCTACAAGTTTGATCATTATTGTTTTCTATGACCCAACGGAACATACACTACAAGGCCGGCTATTTTTTGCTTCATTATGGCCAAACGTGTCCGTTCATAACTGTGATGGTATATCCATAGGGAATGGCGCAAATGGCAGTGTCATGCATTGCAACATCATGATATGGCAGATCATGGGGGGTATTCGAAGCTGTGAAAGAGCCAAGTGAAGGTTGACGTAAGTTTGTATGCCTTAGGGTCTGCTCGCATGGCTGATATTCAATGCTGAAAATTTCAGGGTCAATTTAGTGTTGAATCCACATGTAAAATCAAGTACAGGCGGTCCCCGGGTTACAAACGGGATAGGGACTGTAGGTTTGTTTTTAAGTTGAAATTGTATGTAAGTCGGAACAGGTAGATTTATTAAATGTAACTCCAGCACAAAAAATTGTTTTAGTTTTGGATAGTACAGGGAACAGTTTTTACATTTGTTTTGCAGTCTGTGCCCTTTTTTAGAAGATTTCGCCTAACGTTCTGTATCTCATGTGCAGCTGTGGCATGCTGGCACTTGGTTATCATGGGGTGTGCTGAATGTCAGCCACGCCCCATAAGTCTCCGTTTGTAACTAGGGGATGTATGAAAGTCGGAACGATGTAAGTCGGGGACTGCCTGTATTTATGTTATATTTTAAAAAAAAAATTTCTGTGACTTTTTTTTATTTTTTACTTATAATAGGTTTTTATTGGAACAATTTTTTATCCACAAACATGTAATAAAAATACAAGTATAAAATGAACAGAGGCGCTACAATGCAGATACAAAAGACAAATCTTAATAGAAACAGATCGGCGTGTAGGCCTTCGATACTACAACCACTGATATGGTGTAAACTTAGAAGCAAAATGTATGTCCACGACTGAGAGGTGGAGCTAAACAGACTCCCTACTCCGTGGTGAACTTGGCATCAGAACGTCACCATACCTAAGTGATCCTAATATTACCATAAGTATAATACACAAAACAAAACAAAAAGGAGGGGGAGGGGGAATCAAAGTGAGACGGAGGGGGGAGGGGAACCACACCGCCGGGTACCGGAGGAGCACAAAACGCCATGCTGAAAGCCGCAAAACGGGAGGGTCTTTCTCAAAAGACTTCAACAACCAAGTTTATTTATTTTTTATATTGTTATCTATATGTAAAAAAAAAAAAAAATGAAATCCTGCAGTTTTCACTATAGCCACTAAACTTAAAGGGGTTTTCTCACTATTCTGTTTTACAGAGTCACATGCAGTTTCAGACTCATACTTCCTTTTCCAGCTGTGGACGTGTCTACAGCAGTGATTCCTAGCTGAGTCTGTTAATGAGACATGAGCGAAAGAGGTTTATAAACTGTAGGGCACAAGGCTACAGAGCTCTAAAGTCAGTAAATAATGTAAACAGGCTCCATCTTTGTCACCATCCCGGCAACTGTTGAAGCCCATAAGAGCAGGGAGAGGTAACTAGGAAAGCTTCAGTACACAAGCAGGAAATAAAAACTGCTCTAACGCTGAAGAGAAGTAAAATCAGAAAAGCAATGTATTTGGTAATAGTCCTTATTTATTTTTGCCTACATGTTTCAAGGTAATTAATGAGAATCTACAGATTATGTCCAGGATGAGGGGAGCTGTGACCATCTCCTATTGTGAATGTTAGATTCTGTTTTAACTATATATTGTAATTCTATTAGTAATGATAATGATGAAATTGCTGAGAAGTGATCTCTATATAACAGGAAATACAGTTGAAACCAGAAGTTTACACACACTTTATAAAAAGCCCCATCTGCATGGTTTTTCTCACTATCTGACATGAAATCGGGATAAACCTTCCCTGTTTTAGGTCAGTTAGGAACCAAAATTATTTATATTTGCCAAATGCAGAATAATGAGAGAGAGAAATTTTTAAGGCATTTTTATAACTTTCTGCAAAGTCAAAAGTTTACATACATTAGGATTACTATGACCTTAAACAATTTGGGACAGCCCATATGATGATGTCATTGGAAGCTTCTGATAGGATTATTGGCAACATTTGAGTTAATAAGAGACACACCTGTGGATGTATTTTTAGTGCACACCAGAAACACACTGCTTCGGTGTTTAACATCATGGGAAAGTCTAAAGAAATCAGCCAAGATATCAGGAAGAGAATTGTGGACTTGCACAAGTCTGGATCATCCTTGGGTGCAATTTCCATATACCTGAAGGTGCCTTTTTCATCTGTACAAACAATTATACGCAAGTACATACAAGATGGGAATATCCAGCTATCATACCGCTCAGGAAGGAGACGGGTTCTGTGTCTCAGAGATGAAAGTGCTTTGGTCCGAAAAGTGCAAATCAACCCAAGAACAAAAGCAAAAGACCTTATGAAGATGCTGGCGAAAGCTGGTAAGATTGTGTCATTATCCACACTGAAATGAGTACTGTATCAACATGGGCTGAAAGGCCACTCTGCCAGGAAGAAGCCATTACTCCAAAAGAAACATATAAAAGCCAGATTCATGTTTGCAAATGCACACAGGAACAAAGACCTACATTTTTGGAGACATGTCCTGTGATCTGACGAAACTAAAATTCAACTGTTTGGCTATAATGACCATTTTTATGTAATGAGTAAAAAGGGAGACGTTGGAAGCATGGCAGCATCATGTTGAAGGGGGGGGGGGTTGCTGCAGGAGGGACTGGTGCACTACACAAAATAGATGGCATCATGAGGAAAGAAGATTATGTGGCAATACTGAAGCAACATCTCAAGGCATCAGCCAAGAAGTTACAGCTTGGGCGGAAATGGGTCTTCCAAATGGACAATGACCCAAAGCTACTGCCAAACTGGTTACAGAGTAGCTTAAGGAGAACCAAGTCAGTGTTTTGGAGTGGCCATCACAAAGCCCTGATCTCAATCCTACTGAAAATTTATGGGCAAAGCTGAAAAAGCAGAGGCGAGCAAGGCGACCTACAAACATGGATCAGTTACACCAGTTCTGTCAGGAGGAATGGGCCAAAATTCCTACCAACTATTGTGAGAAGCTTGTGAAAGGATATCCAAAATGTTTGACCCAAGTCATACAGTTTAAGGGCAATGCTACCAAATACTAATGAAATGAATGTAAACTTCTGACTTTGTAGAAAGTGATAAAAATACCTTAAATATTCTCTCTCTCATTATTCTGGCATTTGCTAAATATAAATGATTTTGGTTCCTAATTGACCTAAAACAGGTAAGGTTTATTCTGATTTTCATGTCGATATTGGGGCAAACATCCCAGATGTGTCTTTTTATATAGTGGATGGAAACTTCTGGTTTTAACTGTATCAACCTATTTTAGTCTTATGTGGCTGATGTAGAGAATATCTCTAAGGGCATGTCCCCACGGCACGGGTTTTCGGATGGTTTTCCAGCCGGTTTGCGGTTTTTCAGGCGGTCTGAAAAACCGCCCGAAAATGAGCACAATTGTGCTCTATGGAAAACCCGTGCAGCAGACCGACGGACCGGCGACAAAACATTGAACATGCACAATCTTCCGTCCGGTTTCCGGACGGAAGATGTGCATCTCAGTGGGAGGCTGTTATCCTCCACTCATCGCGGGAAAAAAGCCGGCCCCCCGCGGCCGTGGGGACGGCCGCAAAACAGGACAAATCCCGGCTGGTATTTGTCCACTGCCGTGTGAACGGCCCCTAAATGCTGTTAACAGTAGCTCAGGCAATACTGTCCCCCACTATAATCATGTACAGACAAATTATTAAAAAAAGAATAAATCAATATTTGGAAAATAAAACATAAGGAAATAAGACAATGTATCAGTATTAGGTCCTAATTGCTAAAAAACATATTGGTAATACATTCCTTTGACAACAACTGTTACGTTTTGACATCTTTTAGAAGACTAAAGAACAAGTTGTGGCTAATCATTCCTAACTGTGACTGATCTTGAGGGTTCTTCTGACCTACTTCCCCTGGTGAATAAGACTTGGATAACATTGGCCTGTGATATTTAGCTGGAGTATGACTTCATTCAGCTGATATTGCGGCTCATGCATTCATGGTGTCATGATCTGGAGGAAGACAGCTGGGGAAATCCACAAGATATATTCACCTTGTGGGATCCTAGTTAAAGGGGTTTTCTCATTACAATGATTAGCTTTTTACATTTAGATTGAAGACTTTTTTAGATACTTGGCTTTGTTGCTTTTTCTTTGGTCATGAGATAAAGAAGATTTTATCTCGTCTTAGGGCACACAAGTTTCTATGGTTACCGATCATCTCTCTCCACCTTTCCCTGCTCTCTTTTATTTCTCATTGCTCAAAGCTGCCGTCAGTCATTCCCTCTGACCATGGTCACATAGTTGGTACGGTTGAAAAAAAGACAAATTGTCCATCAAGTTCAACCAAGGGTGTGGTTGAAGGGAGGAAGACAAGGATTTTAAGCCCAGTCTCCCCACTGGTTAATGACCTGAAACCCACAAGGCAAGAGAGTCTTATCTCTAGCAATGACTTTAAAGGCTTCTCATTTAGCTAAGTAAACACTCTTTAGGAGGACAGGGAAAAGGTATTCTGGTGCCCTAGGCAAATAAGGCAAATAGCGCCACGACAATGGAAAGTATTGTGCCCTCTTGCTCTCTGGGATAAAGTAGAGCCCTAGGCAGTCATCTACCTGTACCTACCCGTCGTCCCTCCCCTGTTATATAGAGCCTTGCAGCCTGTGTAATACACTTTATAAATCTCTCGCACTCATGTCAGTGTAAGAGAATAGCTAATGTGTCAATCACTGCTACAGATCCACCCAGAGCCTGAATAACAAGTGTGATTCCAAAGCTGCCTGTGGCTCTGTGAAACTGCATCGTGAGAAAACCCCTTTAAAGGAACGTTTTAGTTTTTTCCCTTTAGTTCATTAGAAAAAGTTTTTAGCTACACAGCAGTGCCAGTGTTTTTTCTTACCTACAGCTGAATACAAGAGGTTTTACCGCTGCCATGGAGTCATGTGTCCTAAGAGAGACTGTCGCATCAGCCATAAATCCTTTATTCAGCAGCAGATAAGGAAAATTTCTGGCACTACAGTGTACCTAAAAGTAATTTCTTATAAATTAAGGGAAAGAAAAAACTTAGATTGGTTATTTAAAAAATGCTTTATTTTTTGGCTAGAACAGGAGTGTAAAAAACATGGCAATGGACACCAGGCAATCTTTATTTTCTTTAAAAGTTCTTAAAGGGGCTGTCTCACTACATTGATTCATCTTATCTCAGTGCTGTTTCCTTGGTTTCATTTTTAATTCAGGGGCGTGTTTACTGGCTTCTACTAGGCTGCAGTAGAAGCCAGGTCTGTAGCTATAGCAACCAGCACAGGAAGCCTATCAGGAGAGATTGAACAGGTCTGTAGCTATAGTGACCTGAGGAGCTGATGCAGCCCATACAAGAGGGGATATCTAGGAATAGATAGGACACTGTTAGTGGACATATATTGCAAAGTGACTTTTTCCAGATCTTTAACATAAAAAGCAGCAATCCCTGTAGTAAGACAACCCCTCTAACTGTGTGCAAATATCCATTGCGATTTACACCATCTCAGCTGGAAATCCAGTTCTGAAGTTCTACTGCACTCCATTATGCCACATCTCACCATTTACTACATATGCAACTAACTTTAAATGGAAGTATGTCTTAATGAGCAGGGTCCCTCGTCGAGCTTTCATGCTTCCTACTCTGTTTGGACTTGTTAAGTAGACAGGACCTAGGGCTGAGAAAATGCATTATCCCTTCATTCAACCTCTGTTATTACATTGCAGTGACACATCAGCAGCATCTCGAAGACTCCTGACAGCTCACAAGTAGTCACATCTGACACATCCTTCTTGCATCTGACATCATTCCAAAGTGAAGACCTTGAAAAGTGTTGTACTCCTTAAAGTGCACCTGTCACTTACACAGTGGAAAAACTCATTATATGCTCTAAACTGTTCTGTACGAGAACGGGGGCCACAGATGCATTGTGTTTTGGAGCTTGCAATCAAAGAGAAATGTTGGTTTAGTTCCTAAAGGACTTAAAATTATAAACTGTCATAAAACAGACGGATTAGTAGGGCTAAACCGGACACTTTAACCTTCCCCTAACCTTCTATATACACAGCCGAGTCATATAATTATGACCACTTTTTGCTTCCAACATTTGCTGTGTAGCTCATGAAGGAAGTAATGTGTGGTGAGCTGGCTTGGTGGGTATATAAGTTGTGCGATAGGCTCTCTGCACAGATATCCCTCATTGCTCTTCCTGTGTAAAAGAGCCGATTAATTAAAGGGGCTGTCTCACTACATTGATTCATCTTACCTCAGTCCTGTTTTCTTGGTTTTATTTTTAATTCAGGGGCGTGTTTACTGGCTTCTACTAGGCTGCAGTATAAGCCAAGTCTAAAGCTATAGCAACCAGTGCTGGCAGCCCATCATGAGCGATTGAACAGGTCTGTAGCTATAGCAACCAGCGCTGGCAGCCTATTATGAGAGATTGAACAGGTCTGTAGCTATAGTGACCTGAGGAGCTGATGAAGCCCATACAAGAGGGGATATCTAGGAATAGGTAGGTTTTTCTGGCATTCTCTGGGCGTCTCGTCCATGTGGAAGGCACTCTCAAGTGATATGGGTCTGAATCCATCCGTGGAGATCGTGTACGCTCAAACATGCTAATTTTCTTCCTTGGAGCAGGTGGGATCATCCAGCAAGATAATGCAACATTTCACACGGCTAGAAATGGCTGATAATGGTTGGCAGAGCACAACTAAGGGTAAGTTCACACTGCGTATTTG
The DNA here is from genome assembly GCA_025379985.1 of Phyllomedusa bahiana. Taxonomy (NCBI): domain Eukaryota; kingdom Metazoa; phylum Chordata; class Amphibia; order Anura; family Hylidae; genus Phyllomedusa; species Phyllomedusa bahiana. The sequence goes on along the minus strand of JAODAL010001583.1, from coordinate 176,072 downwards.
CAGGGCATAATTCGGCAATACGCCTAAAAAACGTCCCGTGCGTACTGTAAGGCAAAGGCGTAACTTAAATGTCCTGGGCCTTAGTGCAAAAAGTTACTTACAATACTGGTCTCTCCCTCTGTGGCAGGAGGGCTTTTCGGCCCCATCAGGCTGCAGAGCCCGGTAGCGACTGCTACCTCTGCACCCCCTGTAGCTACGCCCCTGCTGTAAGGCTATGGACACACGGCTTATTTCGGGGCGTATTTGCGGATGTAATTACGTCCGCAAATACGTCCCGAAATACGTTACAAATAATGAACAATTAGATTTGCATTGGTTCCAATGTAAAATACCCCTCGTCGTTCACACGAAGCGTATTTCCGCATCGTATTTTCACCATGTGAATACGATTGTAAAATTTAGTCCTCTGTCACTTATTGAGGCGTATTTTGCGACATAAATCCCCATAGTAAAGAATGGGGAATGTATTTATGACGCGCAATACATGCCACACTTTGTGACACGTATTTGAAACGTATTTCGGGACGTATTTGCGGACGTAATTATGTCCGCAAAAAACGCCCCGAAATAAGCCGTGTGAACATAGCCTTACTCATAGCACTCATCAAGAGTGGTAACTTGATGAGTTCAGTGGGAACGCTTCAGAAGTACAGGCTGGCCAGGTGTACTGCGCACAGTACGCACCTCTATGTTCCCACAATGCGCTGTGTGAACATATCCTAGGTTTTTCAAGCACTGGCCTGGCCCACTAATTCCCCAAACCAGTGGACAGGGGCTTAACTAGAATTCATAGGGCCCCATAGCGAAATGTGAACAGTTCTAGCTAAAACCAGGAAACTGGGACAGAAGCATAGGTATCATAATAAAAGGTACAAATGATAGCACCATATGGCAGAGTATTTTTGCATTTGAGCAATTTCCCCTGTCTGGTGCTGTGACTTTTCTGCCTCCTGGTGTGAACTAGTTCTTATTCTACGTGCAGTTTTTAACTAAGCAATTACTCCTCATGGTTGGGCGTGTTCATCGGGAATCTGCACCCGTGCAATTTCTCCCATGTAGCACTGGAGCTTATACTGCCTCGTACTGGGAATGGTGTTCTGTCCAGCCACAGAGCTGTAAGTATGGCCATGTGTCTTTTCAATCCTGATAACACTGCACTTTTACAACCTAAATATAGTTCCATACACCTGAAATGCTGAGTATTCTGCCTAGAATACTGCACGAACATGTTTCTCAATGCTTTACATATTATACATATATTTGGAAGTCATATGCCTCAAGTTACTGCTGCATTTGGCCAGACCGCATCTGATGAAACATTAGGACGCGATGTTACATAAATGGTTGAACAATGTAACTATAAAAAGGATTTAGGTTCGTCGTGCAGCGACCATTAGGCACCCAGGCTGTGACTGGCACCAACTTCAACCATATAGGTTTAGTTATGAAAGTAAATGTATGTCTATGTTTCCATCAATTGTGGAGCTGGAGGGCATATAAAAATACTATGTTGTGCTGAGAGCAGCGAGCTTATACATGCTGGGAGCTTCCTAGACAGAAACCGCACAGGTACCACAGGTCAATGCCGGGCAGACGATCACTCCATAGGAGGAAACTAAAGCAGTTGTATGACACAAATCTGGTCATCTCGAATACCTGACAATACAGGTCTATGAGTCACAGCCAGTTTAATGACTTTCTATTATATATGACTATAGAACATAAAACATATAGCCATAGACACTGGGTGCACTGGTATGACTTCTAATTGGGAAAAAAAATGGAGGACTTAGGAGTGCAGTAAAGCTATTGCTGCCCCACAGAGATCAACACAGTATACTTAGTCCTTTTGGGCTCTAAGGGCGACATGTCCCAACTCGCCAACGCCAGTTTTTTGGTCTATTTTGCGGCAAAACCACTTTTGACACTATATTCTTGATGTAAATGGACAGTCGTACATCAAAACTAGGCGCATTATACGCCGAGCACGACACTTTGTAATGCGCCTAAATATGGTGCACTATGCGCCCCCGTTGCACAATTTGCCTATTGAGGCACATTACATATACTACCAATGATATGCTATGCGCTGCGAGTTGCACAATGCGCTTTTTTTTATGCCATGCGCCTTTTTAGGCGCATTAAGGTATACCTGAAGCCAGCATTGGACTTTCAGGCGCACATTACACTGATTTAATGCGCCTAAAAATGGATACGCCACTTTTCAGACATGTCGTCCTAAGTGTTGACTACCATGTTTTCGTGTCTCAAGTGGAAAGTACATACTGCCAGGAAAAAGAGCAAATGTAATTTACAGGCATCATATGTCCTAGGGGAGAAAAACTTGGAGAATCGCTTGTTGAGAAAGATCTGGGCGTTCTTGTAGATCATAGACTACAGAACAGCATGCAATGTCAATCAGCTGCTTCTAGGGCAAGTAAGATATTGGCGTGTATTAAAAGAGGCATGGACTCGCAGGACAAGGATGTAATTCTACTTCAGTACAAAGCATTGGTGCGTCCTCACTTAGAGGTGAGTTCAGTTCAGGGCCCCAGTTTATAGAAGAGATGTAATGGAGCTAGAGAGAGTACAAAGACGAGCAACCAAACTTATAAGGGGAATGGAGCATCTTAGTTATGAGGAGAGGTTAGTAGAATTGAACTTATTTAGTCTTGAGAAAAGACGGCTTCGGGGGAACATGATTAATTTATATAAATATATAAATGGTCCCTACAAAAAGTATGGGGAAAAATTATTTCAAGTGAAGGGGACATTCTAGAGAAAAAAGGATTCAATCTCCAAAGGAGAAGAGCCTTTCTTCACTGTAAGAACTGTAAATCTGTGGAATAGCCGCCTGAGGAGCTGGTCACAGCAGGAACAGTAGAGAGTTTCAAGAAAGGCTTAGATACCTACCTGGAACTAAAGAATATTAATGTGTACGTAGCTAGGTAAAATTCTGGATCCTGGCTGGTCGAGGCTCTGGGGTCAAATATATGGTCTCCACTGGAGCAGACTGGTTCATGCCTTGTGGGTTCCAGGGCATTAACCAGTGGGGAGGCTGGGCTTAATGTCCTTGTCTCTCTCCCTCTCTCCCACCCTTGGTTGAACTTGATGGACACGTGTCTTCCTTCAACCGTACTAACTATGTAACTATGTAATTATGTAGCCTGATTAGGGTGTGTCCACACGGCGTATGTGCATGGCATAATTGCGCTGCAATGCGCCCAAAGTACACCCTGCAAATATGATAAAATTATACTCCCTGGCGCACAGTGTGTGCTTGTAAAAGAAGTGACATGTCACTTCTTGCGGCCACTTACGTGTTGGGGAAAGTGAATGTCAATGGGAGCCAGGCTGGAGCGCTGTTGAAAGTAAGCACTGGCCAGTGCATACTTTCCACTTGAATTGATGGGGAATTTACCAGAGGATTTGTCAGACAAGATGACTCAAGACAGAGATACATAACTCGAAGATAGACTAATGTATAAATACATCACAGACAGACAGACAGACAGAGAGATAGACAGATAGATAGATAGATATGAGGCAGATAAAGTAAATAGATAGATACAAGATACAGTAGACAGATGTACAGACAAATGTATACATAGACAGATGAATAGATAATAAATATATATGTGTGTAGATAGATAGATAGATAGATAGATAGATAGATAGATAGATATGACATACAGTAAACAGGTGTGCGGAAAAATATATGTAGATTACGAGGGAAGAGATATAGATAAAGTAGATAGAAAGATATGAGATACAGTAAACATGTACAGACAACTGTATAAATAGATTAGATTAGATAAATAGAACATACAGTAGATACACTGACAGAGAGTACAGTTAACAGATGTATAGACAGAAAGACAGAAACAGTAGGTAGACTGATAGACAATACAGTAGATAGACTGATAGACAATACAATAAATAGATGTATAGAAAGATAGATATAGATAAAATGAAAATGGCTCTGTGCTAGAGCCGAAACTCCGTCCTATAGCACGTGGAAATAAACACACAGTTTTTTCTCCGTTACCAGGATGAGCGCTGAGATTTTTGAGCACTGGGCCAGGCTTAACATTGCTGGCATCCCGCTTTTTTCTATTTTTCTAAATTTTGGGTAGTACTGGTGTGGTTTTCGATATTTTTAGATAGACAGACAGACAGACAGACAGACAGACAGACAGACAGACAGATAGATAGATAGATAGATAGATAGATAGATAGATAGATAGATAGAGGCTTGGACTGGCTCACAGGGGAATAGGGGAATCCCCTGGTGGGCCCCTGAGCTTGGTTGACCTAGAGTTGTTTTTTAACTCCATACACTTTCTCAGAAGAGGCAAAAAAATATGCAAAAAGCTAGAAGCAGTTATTTTAGGATGTATCTACAGTCGGTGGGCCCCTAAAATAAACTCCACTGGTGGGCCCTAGGCATCTCTGTCCAACACTTGATAGATAGATAGATATGAGGCAGATAAAGTAAATAGATAGATACGAGATACAGTAGACAGATGTACAGACAAATGTATACATAGATAGACAGATGAATAGACAATAAATATATATGTCTGTGTATACATGTGTGTTGATAGATAGATAGATAGATAGATAGATAGATAGATAGATAGATAGATAGATAGATAGATAGATAGATATGAGATAGATAGATAGATAGATTGATATATATAGATAGATATATATAGATAGATAGATAGATAGATCGATAGATATTATGTGCTGTGTTGCCATTGTTTCTATAATTTCATGTACAATGTCTGCAAAATCAAACATGCCCTTCCCTCCACAACCTTTATGAATTAAGTAGGAAGTGGCTATTCCTTTCTCTTGTTGACAGAAATGGCTGCTGGCAATTTACATCTTTTTTTTAAAATAAAATCTGTATTCTGGGCACCAGTGTGTTCCATGTCTCGTTTCATGTCTAGCTCAGCAGCGCGGAGCGTCTAATACTTAACTATGTCAAAATTCCTTTTACAATCAGAGGTCACAGACTTGAAGACCCCTAGGTTCAAATTGGGTAAAAATATGTTATAAAAATGTTCTTCACAGAGCAAGATGTTTCAGATATTTCATGTTGAAGCCTGCTCACATTGATGCATGAGATGTTAAAATGGCAGCTCTGAAATATGCCGCTCTAGGGAGTCTATACACTTGCAATACCCTTCCTGGCTCTCGGCCATAGGACCTGAGCCTAATCCTCTAAGATGTGATCAGGTTTCCTCTTATTCTTGATCTGCTTCAGACAATGTAAAAAAAATCACTTTAACTTGATCCATAAACATAACTTCCACATGTTCGTAATGGAAGCAGGATCCTTTGTGCACAAATGGCGCCCGACGTTACCACCTAACAATGATTGTATTAAAGGGACACGACTTATTAAAACTCCCCACAACTAACATCTAAGGGTTTATTATAACGGTGCGTTATTATACCGTTGTAGTGAGTAGATGACCAGTGCACTTTACAGCCTCTCTGATCTATTGTAGAAGGATCCCTACATATCCTGAAGGATTCCTGGGAAGTCTACATAGCAAGGACAAAATACTGGTTGGATTCTGATTAGAATCCGACCAGTATTTTACACTCGGTTTTCAATTTTTGTAATATTTTTTGCAGCACTTTTCGGATATCAGGCGCCCAATTCAATTGAACAGTACTACAATCTGCAGAAACATGATGGATAATAGAAAATGTTCCAAGTTTTTTTGTGTAGACTACAGCTTGGATTTTCTATTTAGGTCTCTGGGGATGACTTACAGTCAGATTTTTGCGCACTCTTAATACCAAATTCAACTTACTGCCGTGTAGACATAGCCTTACAGTAGGTCAAACCAACCAACCAGATCGGCGCATGCGCAGTAGCGTTTTCCAGACGCCAAAACCGGTGACATTCTTTGAAGTATATTGGCATGAGGGCAACTGTATCTCCGGATATCTGTATATTTGTCCTAATCATGCCAAACAGACCCCCAGCTTTGAGTTCTGGTCGCCGGCCACGGCTGTTGCGACGAAAACCATGGTTTTTAACATAATACTTTGCATTCTTAGTTACCAGTGTGAACTGAGTCCTTCCTTCCCTGTGTGTTAATTGATTCCTGGCCAACGACCGTGGCCAGGAATCCTCCAGCACCCTTTTAGTTCATGGTGTTCCTCTTTGATTGACAGTTTTGTTTCCCTATCCGGTTTTGTGTTCTTTCCACCAATTGTTCTGTGTTCACCGGTTCCCTATTTAAGGATTCCCTTACCTGTCCCCTGTGCCTGTTATATTGGGTCTTTCCTATATCTTATGCTTGCTGTTCTCATATTGGATTTTCTGGTTACCTGACTTTGCTTGGCTTTGGACTATTCTTCTCCTCCTGATTTTGTACTGCATTGCCCGACAGTTACCGACTTGGCTCTTCTTACGTTTTTCTCTTCTGTCTCCCTATTTGGTACTGCGCTCCCCCTTGCTGCCAACCTTGAAATGCCTGCCCTTTCCTTATTGTGCTTTGAAATTTGTTTTGTCTGTGTCTTGCGTTTCCACGTATTCAAAATAGTGTTCATCTTCTGGTTTGGGGCCGACCTTTTAAGGAGTCGGGTACCCCCAAAAGGCAGGGACAGTGGTTGGGACCATCATCAGGGCCTCTCTCTGTCTGTGTCTTCTTGTGTGCTAAATTTAGGGTTAGTGTATTGCTCCAGACTATTGGGCTTGTATGGTTTTTGAAGATAAGGTGGTTGCCTAGATAACTTTGTTATGTGATTGGACAAGTTTTTTAGGGGCGGTATTCCACAATCCCTATTTATTCGGCGCTTAGGTGTTTGAATGTTGGGTCATTAATGGGAGACATTCCTCTCATTTAGGGCACACTAGCCTTTGGCCTCGTGGATATCTTTTCACCCACTGAAGAACTCTGTTATTCCAGAGGGAAACGCGTCAGGGTAGTGAGTAGGGTTGAACATACTGTTTTTTCCTCTATTGTTTTTGTGTAAATTTTTGTGTAACATGTATGTTCATACTAACTAATGTTGAGGTTTGATTCTCTATTCAGATTACTTCTTTTGAGGGATAAGTAGTTGAGGAGTTTAGTCTGTGGGACCATCCTTTTTCAGGACGCTTATCCCGCTTAGGGCCATTTATAGGGCTCATAGATAGCATAGGGTACTATAGGCTCCTCTCACCTGTCTCCACATTTTTTGACCAATGTAGTTTTACACTGGAGTTGTGGTTAGCCCTTTTGGCATTATTTAGTATTTTAATTTACATCTATTAAAGGTTAGGTTTTATGTTGGAATATTTTTCTTTGGTTAGTTTCTATTCTATATTCCATTTCTATTCTGAGCTTCAGAATTTGTCTTTCCTGTTGATGACTTACAGTAGGTCAGTCAGGTTTCCCTTTTTAATTTTTTAACAGGAAAGAATGTCACAACAGATGATAGACACGAGAAATAAATAGGTAGAACAATAGATAAACCGATAAGAAATAGTTACATAATTTGTAAGGCCATAAAAAGAAAGACAGACGTGAAGAAGGCAAAAACCACCATGAGGTAGAAGCTAATTGTCCTTATTTTGGGAGGGAAATTCCTTCCCGACTCCAATCTGGCAATCAGAATAAATCCCAGGATCAGCGACCCCTCTCCAGAATCCCGGTCACTCTAACTTGTTATATTATTACATCTAGAAATTTATCCAGACCCTTTTTGAACTCTTTTAGTGAATTCACCATGACAAGTTCCTCTGGCAGAGAGTTCCACAGTCTCACTGCTCTTACAGTAAAGAATCCCTTTTTTTCCCCTGTTTCTGATAATTTTATTTCCATAAGGTCTGTACCTCTCACAGTGGGCATTTAACCTGTTTATAAAAGTCTCGCATTTAGCATCTGTTCTGTTATTTTTAAACACCTTGTCCCTGTCAATGCGGTTTAGGGCCTCTCTAAGCAGAATAGAATTAGCCTTACTAAAATGTAGTATTTTTGTGGCTCCTCGACAAAATACTCTATTGAAGGATAAACAGAAATGTATTATATTGTAGTCACTATTTCCTAGGTGCCTCCCAACCCGAATCTTTGTAACTCTGTCAGGTCTGTTAGTCAATAATAAGTCTAGAAGGGCCTTTCCTCTAGTCGGTTCCTGCACCAGTTGGCAAAGTTAATTATCTTTAGTTGTTGACAAAAACCTGTTTTCTTTATGAGAGCCACAGGTTTCAGTTTTCCAATTTATGTCTGGGTAGTTCACGTTGCCCATAATAACAGCCTCACTATGATTAGCCACCTCATCTATTTGCCTGAGGAGTACATCTTCCATAGGTTCTGTTATATATGGATGCCTATAGCAGACCCCTAGTAGAATTTTATTATTGTTATTACCTCTTGTATATCTACCCATAGTGACTTGTTTCCAAATACATAGCTATATAGATAGATTGATAAGAGGTGCAAAGACAGATAAACAAATTAATAAGAGAAATGTAGATACAGAAGATAAAAAAATTAAAGATAGATAACAGATACACCAATGATAAATACATTAATTCATAGATAGATTTTATAAGGAATGATAGGTAGACAAATAAGAGATAGAAGAGAGATAGATGTGAGGCAGATAAAGTAATTATATAGATAAGAGATACAGTAGATAGATGTACAGATAAAAAGACTAGACAGACAGACAGATAGATAGATAGATAGATAGATAGATAGATAGATAGATAGATAGAAAAAGACAAAAGGAGAAACAAGGGGGGCACAGTGGTGAAGTATGTTTGGTAGAACGTATACAGTTGAATATTTGATCTACTCACCAATTTGAGTTGTGCTCTTAGTGTAGAGGCACAACTCTCATATTAGCATACAGGACTTTTACTGTAGCCGTAGCCCTTGTATACGGCTGCCGATGTTCCCGTGAGCGGCGTCCCGCCAAGCAGACAGTAGAGGAAAAAGAAGATGGTGTAACCGGCGCACATGTGTATCCAGGAATGCCAATGATGCATGCAGGGAGATCCAGAAAATTACTTTATTATTCTAAAAGGCTGGGGCGATAACCTCAGCCAACCTAAAACAATTTAAAAGCAAGAAAAACCAACGCGTTCACTTTTATAAAAACTTTTAAACCCCTGAGGAAACGTTTGATAAACATAAAACGGCTTTTTTATTTGTTTTTTAAATTTGTTTTTGGGTTTTGGCTGAGGTTATCGCCCTAGCCTTTTTAATAATAAAGAAATTTTTCTGGATCTCCCGAGTGCATCTTTGGCATCTGGATCACTGTGCCCCGGTTTTTCCAACATTACTTTTTCCTTACTAGATAGATGAAAGAAACAAAGGAAGGGTAGACAATAAAAAATATAAATAAATTGATGAATAAATAGAAAATGGAGGGAAAACAAAAAACGTGGAAGAGAAATATTAATACAATGATAAAAAATCCAGTACATCCCGTTATACTCATTTAAATAAGCAAGTTTTTCAGCCAAAAAATGAGCTGAAAAACTTACCTGGCTTTTACTCGGCACTGTGGGCCCTCGGGCGCTGCGTGGCCCGGGCCCCGACGGGGACGCTTCAGTTATTGCGGCTCCCCGGGGGAGCCATAAAAAACTGAAGGGCCCGGTGAGGCACAGTTCGGGCCCCTGGCTGGCCCGGGGGCACTGTCCGCATCCCTTCCCCACATGCACTCCTCCGGAGCGCATATAGGTGAAGGGATACCACTGCGGGGCACAAGCGAGCGTGTGTCCGCAGTGGTCTGGGGGCCCCGGGCCCAGTTTCCGGCACAGGAGGTTGTCATCACGCTGTGTGCGGGCCTGATGACGTCACCCGCCTGTGCCGAAAGATGCAGGAAAAAGCGCGGGAGGCGGACGCGGGAGGCGGAGGGGGGGGGACACGGAGCAGCGGGGACCCGGTAAGTTTGTTTTTGATTTTTTTAAACTGCCTATGCCCGCCTACGCTGCCTATACCCGCCTACGATGCCTTTTACCTGCCTACAGCCGGCCCTATACCTGCCTACAGCGGCCCTATTCCTGCCCACGCCGGCCCCATACCGCCTACAGCCTGCCCCATCCCCCTACACCGGCCCCATACCTGCCTACAGTGCCATACCTGCCCCACAGTGGCCCCATACCTGCCAAAAGTGCCCTAACCTGCCCCAAAGCTTGCCCCATACCCCCCTACAGCTGGCCCCATACCTGCCTACAGCCTGCCCTATACTGCCTACAGCGGCCCTTAAAACCCGCCTACACCTGCCCATTACCTGCCTACAGCCGGCCCCCTACCTGCCCCCAGTCTCCCTATACCCGCCTACAGCCCGGCCTATTCCTGCCCACAACCCCCCTTAAACCGCCTACAGCCCGGCCCCATACCTGCCAAAAGCCGGCCTATACCTGCCCATTCCCTATACCTGCCCTACAGCCGGCCCTTTCCCGCCTACAGCCGGCCCTATACCTGCCTACAGCCGGCCCTATACCTCCTACTAGCCTTCCCTGCCCTAAGCCCCCTATACTGCTAAGGGGCCCTATACCTGCCTACGCCTGGCCCTATCCCCCTGCCTACAGCCGGCCCTAAAACTGCTACATACCCTAACCTCCCCTACGCCGGCCTATACCTCCCTCAGCGGCCCTATCCCGCCAAACCCCCCTTTTCCCTCCTACAGCCGGCCCTATACCTGCCTACAGCGGGGCCCATACCTGCTACACCTCCCCTATACCTCCCTAGGGGGCCATGTCCCTGCCTTTACTGCTATAGGGCCAATATCGCCTTAATTGTATGGGGGCATTAAACTGCCTATGAAATTTTTTTGGTACCTTTTTATTTTTAAAATTTACCAGTACCGCTGCATTTTTACCTAGGCTTATACTGATCAAAAATTTTTCCCCTTTTTTTTGGGGGAAAAGTAGGGGCCCCCTTATACTGGGGTTTGGCTTTTACTCGAGTTTATACGGTAAATAAACCCGGCAAAAAAAAAAAGGGTACATAGAAAGAGACAGATGGAAGATAGAATAGCCCATAAGAGATAGTAGTTAGAAAGAAAAGATAGTATGAGAGATAGATAGATTGAGATAGATAAAAAAGATAGATAAAGGGATAGAAGAAGATAGATAGTTAATAGTAATAGGTAGATAAAGTAGTAGATAGAAACTGAAGGAATGATAGACCAATAACAAATAGAAATAAATTAGATAGACTATAAATAGATAAATGGATGGAACAAAAAACCTGGGGAAAAGGAAATTTATTACAATGATAATAAATACAGTACATAGATATAAATCGGCTGAAAAAAAGGAACATAAAAAGATAGACGGATGGAAAGATATAGATAGACCAACAAGAGATAGATAGACAGACGATAGGGGGATAATAGAAAGTAGTAAAGATAGAAAGATAGATAGATAGATAGATAAAAATAGATAGATGTCATAGATGGTAGCAGATAGGAAAAAAGATAGTAGATTTAATTTTGTAGTAGATATTTTTTTGTTAAATTTTTATACATCTTTTGTGATCATGTCAAATGACAGGATACATGATACAGTCATAACATCTCACAATGAAAAACCTGACTTAAACACCAGCATATAGTGATTATGAGCAGAGTGCCCGCAGGCAGAGCCCGTCTCTTCCTCTATGGAGAAACTGAAATGGAAGAAGGATTATACAAATCTATGTAATCATTACGCAAATCATTAACTTGACATATTGGAACTGTTTTTAAGGACAGCACCTTCCTGAGCGTTACCTTAAGGCGCGTGTAGACTTTCATCTGAAAGAAAATCGCCAAAATTTATTTTAATACGTTCAGTGAAAGTAAATTTAAGAGAAGTATCCTTGGGGCGCGATCTGCGCTTCAGTAAAAACGCAATACAAAAGGGAAATATCACTACCGGGACAGAATTCCAGCTGAGATGACTGGAATATTTGCAAGTAGGCAACGCTGAGGGAAAGTTTAACATAAAGTACTATTGACGTCTGGGAAACGTGATTTACACGACATGTCTTTGATGTTTATTTACTTTATATAGCGGAAATACATTCCGGAGCGCTGTACAGATTGTGTCAACACTTACAACAGTCCTTTTTCTGATTGGGGCTCACAATCTAAATTCCAAACTAACCTATCAGAATGTTTTTGCCATGTAGGAGAAAAACACAGGCACAGACACAGGCAAACACAGGGAGAACATACAAAACTTACATGCAGATGTTGCTCTTGGTCGCTGCAAGGCATAAAAAAGCTGCCGTTTGCTGTAAATGGTTACCCTATTGGCTTTGGATCCACTCTAAGGCAATGTTAACACGGCTTATATTGGGATGGATTTCAGACCGTAATTCGTGCCGTACTGCGCAAATTACAGGTGAAATCCGTCCCAGTCATTACGGTAATCCACAGTTCTCATGGACAACTATGGATTCCGTCTCCCCTCCCCGCTCGCGAAATACGGCGAGCGGGGAGAAAGTGACATGTCAATTATTCACGGCGTTATACGCGCCGCTGGTAATGAATGTCTATGGGGCCGGTGAGAAGCTGCCCCCTCCGCCCCCGAGCACACGGCGTAATTGCGGGCAAAATCCGTCCCGCAATTACGCCGTGAATAAGCCGTGTGAACATAGCCTAAAGAGGACCTGTGGCCCCTTGTGTCAATCCTTGTGTTCTCTGTAAAGCAACAATTCTGAAGCCTCTTCTCTTATAACTCTGGGTTGTGCTGTTCCTTTGTTATTCTTTTTGGAAATGTATTACTGAACCCGTCAGATGGGGTTTACCAATTGAGGGATGTCCTTGCACAGTCTGACATTGTCCAGTCATAGCTGACAGAGTAATTGTGTGCAGGGACACTGTAAGGCTATGTTCACACGGGCTAATGTCGGCGTGCAATTTGCATCGTATTTGCGCTCTAATACGAGCGCCAAAATTACGGTAATCCACAGTTCTCATAGAGAACTATGGATTACGCTTCCTCTCCCCGGGCGTACAATACGATAAGTGACGTGTCAATTATTCAGGGTGCTTACGCACCACGAGTAATGGCAGTCCCCCCCATCATGGGGGTATGCGCCGATCAGCGCGACTCCCAAACACACGGCGTAATTGCGGAGCGTGCTGTACGCCCCGCAAATACACCTTGTGAACATAGCCTTATGGTAACACCCAGCTGTCAGACTCAGTAATACATTATTAGGAGGAATAGCAGAGGAGCAGCACAGAGATATAAGAGAATATGCTGCAGAACTGTTATTTCACAAGAAACACTACAACAGACAGATCAGGAGATATTAAAGGCCCTCTGGAGCAAGAGCTCAGGGCTGTGGCTAATAAAGTAATTTAAACAAACAACCCTTACTAGAATCACATGGAATATCAGTAATACCAGTTTTGTGTATTTTTCCCCAATACAATTCAGAGGTTGGAAAACATGGGGCTCAAACCACCTGTCAGGTGGTTTCTGCTGCTCTTCCTTGGAGGAGGATATGATAGAGGAGAGAAACTGAGCTCTGTTATATATAGGGTTATATGATAGAAGAGAGGAGCTGAGCTCTGTGATATATAGGGTTATATGATAGAGGAGAGAAGTTGAGCTTTTGATATATAGGGTTATATGGAGGAGAGAAGCAGAGCCTTGTGATATATGGGGTTTATATGATAGGGGAGAAGCTAAGCTCGGGGATATATGGGTTATTAAAAGGGAGAGAAGCCGACTCTGGATATATAGGGTTTTATGATAGAGGAAAAAGCGAGCCTGTGAATATAGGGTTATATCATAGAGGAGAAAAGCTGAGCTCTGTGATTTTGGGGGTTATATGATGAGGGAGAAGCGAGTCTGGGAATATGGGGTTATATGATAGAGGATAAAAGGGAATCTCTGATTTTGGGGGTATTGATAGGGGAAGGAGCAAACTCTTTGATATTAGGGTTAATGATAGAGGAGAAAAGTGAGCTCTGGATATATGGGGGTTATATGATGAGGAGAGGAGCTAAGCCTGGGAATTTTAGGGTTTTATGAAAGAGGAGAAAGCCGAGCTCTGTGAAAATTTTGGGTTATAGAAAGGAGAAAAGCTGAGCTCTGTGATATATGGGGTTATATCATGGGAGAGAAGCTGGCTCTGTGATATATAGGGTTATTCTAGAGGAAGAAGCTGACTCTTTATAATAGGTTTTTAAATAGAGGGAGAGAACTGAGCTTTTGATAAAAGGGGGTTATGATAGAGACAGAAGTGAGCTCTGTGATAATAGGGTTATATGATAGGGAGAGAAGTGAGCTCTTGAATATAGGGTTATATAAAAGAAAAAAAACTAGCTCTGTGATATTAGGGTTATATCATAGAGGAGAAAAGCTGAGCTCTGGATTGGGTTATATCATAGAGGAGAAAAGCGAGCTTGTGTATATAGGGTTATATGTAGGGGGAGAGAAGCTGAGTCTTGATATATGGGTTATTGATAGAGACAGAAGCTGAGCCTGGGATTTATAGGGTTTTGATAGAGAAGAGAAGCTGAGCTCTGTGATATGTAGGGTTATATCTAGAGGGGAAGCTGAGCTCTGTGATATATGGGTTATATCAAAAAGCCGTGCTACAATAGCTACCCATTCAAAGGTTTCCCAGCGCTTATATTTCACTATAAACAGCCTGTTGAGCATACACACTATACCCCGACTTTTCAAAAGGTTATTTTTTGTGCACTATAAATAAAAAAATTGATAAACAATAATCAAATAAAAATATATTAATCCCCTAAAAAATTTACCGCGTTTTGCACAATCTATGCGCTTCATCAGGAGAATGACCTTATGGGCTGATTTTTTTTTTTTCCTTTTTTTTACTGAAACCCTTATGGTAGTGGACCCCAAGAATTTCACTGCTACTTCCTCACCTTACATAGCCACATATCGAACTCTTATACATACATCACAGTATTAACATCCCAACGTTATATTTCCATATCACAGTCCCAAACTGTACAATGTTTTGACAATATCTAAAGAATAACTTGAATACCTTAATCCGTTCTTCTTTCCCCAAAACCAAGGGCGCGGCTCCCGTTCCTGTAGTGAGCGGAAGCGCGTCATCGGAACAGGGCACTTGCGCCCGCACTAGCCGTGCTCTCATTGTAACCCATTGCGCATGCTCAGCGGTATACACACCCGCTGAGAGTTCCTGTAACTATTTGCTACGATCGCGCTTGCGACCCTGACGCCCTCCACCCTCATTGCTAAAGACTATTTACTAATATATTGGAAGATCCTGCTCCTCAATAAAATCTGTATAAAATCTACATCTATTATAGAATCTATACATTGGCAAGTTAACTCGTGACTTCTTAATTTAACATATAGGTACTAAAGCTACACTCCTTTCATCAACCATACAAGGATATATACCCAGATATTAAACATATATCAAATGTTAATACACTACTTCCTGTACCTCATTTAAACCTATGGGTTTAAGGTGTTAAAATTTAAAGATCCAAAAAAGTTTTTTTATTTTTGGGGCTTGTAGTCTGTTTGGGGGCTTTCCAGGTACTTGTCTATCGGTTGAAGTTTTAAATGATATTCATTGTCCCTGTGTGTTTCCTGTATATGTCTGGGTAAACTATACAGTCTATTCCCTCTTTTTATACTAAAGCGGTGATTGTTCAATATAGGGTTATATGATAGAGGAGAGAAGCTGAGCTCTGTGATATATAGGGTAATATGATAGAGGAGAGGAGCTGAGCTCTGTGATATATAGGGTTATATGATAGAGGAGAGGAGCTGAGCTTTTGGGGATATATAGGGTTATATGATAGAGGAGAGAAGCTGAGCTCTGTGATATAATAGGGTTATATGATAGGGGTAGAGAAGCTGTGCTTTTGTGATACATGGGGTTTAAATTATAGAGGAGTAGAGAAGCTGTGCTCTGGGGATATATAGGGTTATATGATAGAGGAGAGAAGCTGACTCTGTGATAAAATAGGGTTATATGATAGAGGAGAGGAGCGGGCTCTGTGATACATAGGGTTATATGATAAAAGGTAGAGAAGCTGTGCTCTGTGACATATAGGGTTATATGATAGAGGAGAGAAGCTGAGCTCTGTGATATATGGGGTTATATGATAGAGGAGAGAAGCTGTGCTCTGTGATTTTATAGGGTTTTATGATAGAGTGAGAGAAGCTGAGCTCTGTGATGTATAGGGTTATATGGTAGAGGAGAGAAGCTGTGCTCTGTGATACATAGGGTTATATGATAGAGGTAGAGAAGCTGTGCTCTGTGATATATAGGGTTATATGATAGAGGAGAGGAGCTGAGCTCTGTGATATATAGGGTTATATGATAGAAGAGAGGAGCTGAGCTCTGTGATATATAGGGTTATATGATAGAGACAGGTTCAAAATACTGAATCTGGTGAAAATCCGACCAAAACCTTTGCTGTATAGACATAGCTTTAGCAGGAGGATGGACATTGCTGCTCAGTCTTTGATCCGATATTTTTACCGATATTTTTACCCCTTCGAGTTACTGACCTGGGCGCAGCCTTGTACCATCCAGGTCAGGTCATAGCATCAAAGGTAACAGAGTTATTCAGAAACTAGCCCTGTGTCAGGGCCGCATATAAATTTTTCTCTATCACTAGAGGCTTCCTCTCATGACAAATACAGTTCTCCTAGCTCACATTTATAGTCAGAACTTCTGTTTGGACAGTGTCATTGTATCTTGTAACCCCTCCATCAATAATGTCTCTGTATCAGGCTCATCCAGGAATAGGATTTAGCAGAGCTGAAATGTCAGTCACTGCTGGAGACCTGTCAACAACCTAAACAGGAAGTGTGAGTCTGAAGAGGTGTAAACAGCCCGATGGGACAACCCGATTTTAACAGTTTTCAGCACTCATGTGGACTAATGAGGCTAATCCAGGCCAATGAGGCTAATCCAGGCCAATGGGGCTAAACCGGGTCACGCATGATCACTTGGAATCTGAGAAGGATCTGCTTCAAAGAATGGACCTGCTAATTCTATGTTTGTCCGCACCACAGATCTGAAATCCATGGTATAGAAAAATTCTCCAAGCGCGGGTTGTCTATTGACATGAATGGGACTCGGTTTTCACGTGACTCTTGGAATGGAATCCAATCTATGTTGAATTCCACGTTAATATCCATTGTGTGAACATAGCCTTAAAGAGGATTTATCGCTTCATCAATTTGTCTGTTTCATTGTACTTTCAGTTTCTCAGCTCTTCAAATCCAAGGGTGTTTCTTAACTGAAGGGGGATGACATCACCCCCCCCTTCACTGTTCATGCTCGCTCCGAGTCAGTGTGTTTTTTTTTGAGATCAGTGGGAGGGGATAGCACATCCCTTCTCTTCCTCCCACTCTCTGTCTGAGTCCGCATGTCACTGTGTCGTTATTCTCCCTTTGTAGTCTTATTTTGTAAGAGCTGTTTGTGTTACGATACTGGTGTGTATGGCTGGAGTCCAATGGCAGGGGCTAAGACACAAACACAAGGAGGCACTGGAGTCTTGATCTGGGAAAAGCAGGGGAAGGCAAGGATCCAAGGTGAGGAGTAGGCAGGAGACTGACGAGCGGTAAGCAGGTCACTCGAGGTTTTGCAGGGGGGGGACTGCGAGGAGAGGAAAAAGGGAAAATTTAAATTCCTAGGCGAAGGACTGTAAGCTGGGGCAGGACTAGGACCAATATTTAAAGCGGAAGTAACGGGCCCGAGGAGTTTATATGGGGCCCTTTGGGACGGGAAACGGGAAAACCCAAGGGATGGCAACAGTTTGGACAGGGATCCCCCCTCTTGATGAGGGAAAAAAATTTTAAGGACAAACACAGTAGCAAGTTTCCCCGGAAAAAAGCGGGAGCTTCCTGCCCCTCTGGCGATCCCTTTGACTGGGTTTTCCGGATGTTTTTTGATAAAATTGTCTTATCAATCGAGGAGCATTGATGTTACTCAGGGTTCCCCCCAAATTTTTCTTGGGGCCCATAACCTTGCCACTTTAATGGGGGTTTTGCAGCTGGTTCCTGAAAATTCTCGAGTCCGGGATTCGCCCCACAAAAAACTGTTTTTGCCATCGATCTCCCCCCTGAAACGGGAAAGGAGGAGGAACACGACCGGGAAAAGGGGGTTTGGGGGGGGGGGGGGAACCCCGGGCAGGTTTTAAAGAAGAGATACATGAAATACAGGGTGGATTTTTCATAGATGGGGGGAGTTTGGGGCTAAACAGAAAATGGACTGTTTTACCCTTGATGTTTTTTTATATGGTCGAAAAAATTTCTGTCCCATTTTGGTGAAGGCACTCTAATTTCAAATTTCTGGTAGCCCGCCATACCTTATCCCCACTTTAAAAGTTGGTGCTGGTTTTCCCGCGTTTTTTCTGCCACCCTTTTTGTTAATTTTCTTGCCCCTCTCAAAGGGGTTTTTTTTCAATATTTGAAAATTTTGCTGTATGTAGAGACCCCTTTCTCCCGGCAGCTGGAAAAAGGGGGAACAGCAGGGAATTGGGAAGAAATGTTTGGATTGGTACCCCCAAATTTGAAAAAAAGGGGTTTTGTTTGGTGGGGTCGGCTTTTTGGGGAGTTTTTGGGTACGAAAAATTCACCCACGGGAAAAGTAAATAAACCCCCAGTCATTTTGAAAGGGTGACAAATTTTAGCACCCGCAGGTACTTTTCCCAGGGTCTTTTTTGTGCGTTCAGTTTTTCCCCATTAATTGGGGTGAAAGGGGGTTGATAGATTAATATCAATCCCCAGTGTTGAAAAAAAACCCGCAAAATTTGGATGAAAAACTACCCACGATCCGAGATCACTTCATCAGGAAATTTCCATGCAGGCGAAACACATTCTGAATTATGGGTCAGCATTGCCCTTTTGACAGAGGGTAGCCCCGGTACAGGGGATGAAATGTCCCGCCTTGGTGACCCGGGAAAAATTTATTTCGAGAATTGTTTTTTTTTCCCTTTAGAGGTAGGCAGGCCCTTTTAAAAATCCAGGGAAAGGGAAAACCCCGGCGAGGGGGGGACTGGAAAAAGGCTTGTAAAAAACCCCCTTGGGGGGGAAAACTTTGGAGTTTTTGCACGGGCACAAAGCCAAAAGATGTCACATCTTTTTTACACCCTGAAAATTTAATTTGGGGCCCCCAAAAAGAATAGGGATAAAAAATTCCTGGTCTTTTGACTCCTTTGTCCCCCAGAATTTTAAAATCAGGGGCTTTTCTCGGGATCTTCAGTCTTACTCTTTCGGGTATAAAAAGGCTGCTGCCCGGGGGCCCACATCTTGTTCTTAAAGGGGCAAAATCCCACACCCATCGGGGTGGTTGGGACAACAAGGAGTGGGTTTGCCATGGGCCCCCCTTTATTTCTTCAAGCAAGTCTTCTATTAGGGAAATTACTCCCCACAACAGTGGGACTCGGGAAAAATTTGTTTTGGCGGACTAGTAGGATTGGAATCATTGGAGAACTTCCCTTAAATAGCGCATCCCCCCTTGCCATTACAGGCCCCCGGGGGCCTGTAAAAATTTTACAAAAGTAAAATTGAAAAAGGAAAAGACTCCAACGAGCTTGGCGAGGAGATAAAATTTTGGCCCCGATCTCACAAATTTCCCAAATTACGGTGGTCAGTAAGAACGATTATTTGCTGTGAGGTTCCCTAAAGATGGTGTCTCCAAATTCCTTAAAGGCTCGAAAAATCGCTAATAGTTCTTTATTCCCCAACATAATTTTCTAGCAGTTTGATAAACTGGGGAGAAAAACGCACAAGGTTTGTAAAAAAATCTTTGTCCCCCTTTTCTTCTGAGATAAAAAAGGGCCCCAATATTACATTCTGAAAAACCAAATTCCACAATAAAAGCACATTTCGGGTCAGGAGAATTAATACAGGGGCTGTAGTGAACTTAGTTTTTAGGAAGGAAAGGGCCTCTTGTGCTGAGGGGGACCAAACAAAAGCATTCTTTTTCTTAGTAAACCCTGTGTAATGGGAAAAAATTATTTCTGAAAAAATTCTTAATGAAGCGCCCTATAGAATTTTGGCAAAACCTAAGAAACGTTGAACATTTTTTATGTTTCGGGGAAAGTGGCCAGTTACTATTGCTTTTCTTACTAGAGCCCAAACTTTTAACCCCGAGGGGGAAAAAACTACCCAAAGGGAAATTTGGAAATCTCAGCCCTGAAAAAATTTCCCCACATTTTTAAATCTTGATGTGGGAAAATGGTTTTTCCCCCAGACGTTTTTAGAACAAGTTTTCACATGCCCCTCTGGTTTTTTCCATTGATTTGGGGAAAAAATCAAAATATCGTCCAGGTGGGATGACTATGAACTGGTCCAGGGGGTTCCAAGATGTCTTTGACAGTTTTGGGAAAGGGTTTGGCTGGGCATTCCCAAAGGGCCCAAAAAAGGCAAAACCCAAAATTATTCAAAATCCCCGGAAACTTTACCAAAAAGCTTTTTCCATTCATCCCCCAATCTGATACGAATAAGTTTTAGGGGCCTCGTAGGTCTAATTTGGGAAAAAAATTTTTGAATGTTGTTTTTTCCAGAAGCTGGGGGAAATCAGGGGTTTAAAGGGGAAAACTTTTTCTTTATGGAAAACTTTTTTAAATTCTCTATAATCAAAACAAGGGCCCTAAAGGAAAACCATCTTTTTTTTTAAACAAAAATAGGGGCCCCCCGGGGGGAAAATGGGGGGAAAAAAATTCCAATTTTTTTTTTAAATTTTTTTTTTAACCGGGGAATAAAAAAATTTTGGGGGGGGGGAAAAAAAATGGTGGGGGGGGGGGCCCCCTTTTTTTTTTTTTAAAAAAAAAACCCTTTTTTTTTTTTTGGGGGGGGTTTGGGGGTTTTGGGGCCCTTTTAGGGGTTTTTTTTTTTAAAAAATTTTGGGCCCCCCCCCCCCGGGGGGTTTTAAAAAAAAACCCCCCCTTATTTGTTGGGGCCCCCCGACCTTTTGGTTTGGGCCCCAAAGGGGCCCCCCCCCGGGGGCCCTTAATTTTTCCCCCTTTTTCCCCCCCCTGGGAAAAAAATTTTTCCCCCCCCCCCCCAAAAAAAAAAAAAGGATAAAAAAAGGGTTTGGGAAAAAAAAAAAGGAAAAAAAAAAAAAAACCCCCCCCCCGGGGGGGGGGGCCCCCCCCCAAAACCCCCCCGGGGTTTTTTTTCCCCCCCCCCCAAGGGCCCCCAAAACCCCGGCCCCCCTTTTTAAAAGGGGGGCCCCCCCCCCAAAAAAAACCCCCCCCAAAAAACCCCCCCCGGGGGCCCCCCCTTTTTTTAAAATTTAAAACCCCCCCTGTTTGGGGGTTTTTAAAAAAGGGGGGGGGGGCCCCCCGGGGGGGGGGGGTTTTTTTTTTTAAAAAACCCCCCTTTTTTTGGGGGCCGGGGAAAAATTTTTTTTGGGGTTTTAAAAAGGGGGGGGCCGCCCCCTGTTGTTTTTTTTTTTTTCCCCCCCCCCCCCCAAAAATTTTTAAAAAACAAAAACCCCCCGGGAAAAATTTTTTTTTTTTTAAAAAAAAGGGGGTTTTGGGGAGGGGGCCCCCCGGGGGCCCCCCTTTTCCCATGGGGGGGGTTTTGGGAAAAGGGGGGGGGAAAAAAGGGGGACCCCCTTCCCCCCCAAAAAAAAAAAAGGGGAAAAAAACTAAAAAATTTTTTTTTTTAAAAAAGGCCCCCCCGGGGGGGGGTTTTTCCCCCCCCCCAAAAAAAAATTTTTTTCCCCCCCCCCCAAGGGGGGGGGGTTTTTTTTTAAAAAGGGGGGGGCCCCCCCCCCCCCCCCGGGGGGGGGGGGGGGGGGGAAAAAAACCCCCCAAAAATTTTAAAAAAATTTAACCAAGGGGGGGGTTTTTTCCCCCCCGGCCCCGGGGGCCCCCCCTTTTCCCCTTTTCCAAAATTTTTTTGGGGTTTTTTTTTTGGGGGGAAAACCCCAAACCCCCCTTTTTTTTATTGGGAAAAAAGGGAGGGGAAAACCAAGGGAGGAAAAAAATAAAAAAGGGGAAAAATCCTTTTTTTTTTCCGGGAAAAAAAAATGGAAAATTTTTGGGGGGGAAAAAACCCGGAAAAAACCCAAAAAAAAATTTTTAAATTTTTAAAATTTAAAAAAGGGGGGAAAAGGGAAAAAAATGGGAAATTTTCCCAAAAAACAACCAATTTTAAAAAAACCCCCCCCCCCCCCCCCCCCCCGCGCCCCCCCCCCCCCCCCCCCCCCCCCCCCCCCCCCCCCCCCCCCCCACCCCCCCAAAAAAAACCCCCCCACAAAAACCCCCCCCCCCACCCCGCCCCGCACCGCACCCCCCCCCCCCCAAAAAAAACCCCCCCCCCAAAAAAACCACCCCCCACCCCCCCTTTTCCCCCCAAGTCCCCCAAAAAAAAGGGGGGTTTTTTTTTTTCCCCCCCCCCCCAAAATTTTTTTGGGCCCCGGTTTTTTTTTTTTTTAAAAGGGTTTTTAAAAAACCCCGGGGAATTTCCCCCCTTTTTTTTTTTCCCCCCCCCCAAAAGGGAAAAAATTTTTTGGGGAAAAGGGGAAAGGGGGAATTTAAAAAAAATTTTTTTTGGGGTTTTTTAAAAAAAAAGGGGGGGGCCCCCGGGCCCACGGGGCCCCCCCGGAAAAAAAAGGGGCCCCAAAAAAAAAAAAGGGGGGGCCCCCCGAAGGGGGGGGGTTTTTAAAAAAAAAATTTTAAAAAGGGGGGGGGAAAAAAAAATTTTAAGGCCCGGGGGGTTTTTTTTTTGCCCTTTTTGGGGGTTTTTTAAAAAATTTTTTTTTTAAAAAAAAACCCCCCCCCCCCCCTTTTTTTTTAAAAAAAAAAAGGCCCCCTTCCCCCCCCCCCTTTTTTTTTTTTTTCCCGGGGTTTTTTTATTTCCCCCGCCGGGGTTTTTTAAAAAAAAAAACTTAAACCCCAAAAAAAAGAAAAAAGGGGGGGGGAAAAACCTTTTTCAAAAAAGGGGGGAAAAAAAAAAAAAAAGGGGGGGAAAGGGGGAAAAAAAAAAAGGGGGTTTTTGGGGAAAAAAGGGGGGGGGGCGGCCCCCCCGGGGGCCCCCCAAAAATTAAAAAAAAAACCGGGGTTTTGGGGAAAAAAAACCCCCAAATTTTTTTTAAAAAATTTTTTTAAAAAAAAAAACAAAAAAATTTTTTTGGGGTTTTTTGGGTTTTTAATTTCCCGGGGGTTTTTCCGGGCAGAAAAAACCCCGGAAATTTTTTTTCCCCCCCTTTTTTTAATTTTCCCCTTCCAAAAAAAGGGGGGGAAAAATTTCCCCGGGCCCCCCCCCAAAAAAAAAAAAAAATTTTTTTTTTTTTTTTTTTCCCCCCAAAAAAAACTTCCCAAAGGGTTTCCCTTTTTTTTCCCCCCCCCTTTTTTTTAAAAAAAAAAACCCCCCCCCAAAAAAACCCCCCGGGTTTTTTTTAAAACCCCCCCCCCGGGGGGGGGAATTCCCCCCGGGAAAAAAACCAAAAAAGGGGGGGGGGGGGGAAAAAAAACCCCCCGGGTTTTGGGGGAAAAATTTTTTCTTTTTTTCCCTTTTCCAAAAAACCCCTTAAAAATTTTTTTTGGGGGATTTCCCCCTTTTTTTAAAATTTTGGGGTTTTTAAAAAAAAATTTTTTAAACATTTCCCCCTTTCCCCTTAAAAAAAAGGGGGGGAAAAAAAATTTTTTCCCAAAAAAAATTTTTAAACCCCCCTTTTTTTTTTTCCCCCCTTTTTTGGGGGCCCCCCCCAAAAAAAAAAAATTTTTTGGGGAAAAAAACCCCGAAAAACCCAAAAAAAGGGGGGGGCCAAAAAAGGAAAAAGAAAAGGGGGAAAAGAAACCCGGGGAAAAAAAAAAAAACAAAACAAAAACTATGCTTAATGGTCTTTGCTCGGATTGGAATTTCTACGGTGGAACGTTTACTGCAGGACAGCCAAAAGAATTTAGGCCAAGTCTACATTTATCAATAAAATAGGCTCATGGGAAATAATCTAGGACTCTGCATTGCCACCTACTGGTTGTACATTGAGGAATGCTACAATTGGTGACACTGCAGAGTTCCTATGAGCCTTTTAGAATATATTTAAATTTCAGTGGAGAGACTAATGGTGTATAGGCGTCTACATACCTACATGATGCCTCTCCCTTATAAGGAACATTACCCCTTTTGAGCTTTGCCTCGATCCTCTCACCGTGCCAACCACATACCTATACGACACCTCTCTCTAATTAGGAACTTTACCTCTTTCGGGATAATTTGCATGTAAATCACCGCTCCACACCTGCGATGTTTCAGAGGACACGTCTCTTTTGTCAAGCACGGTCCGAAACGTCACAGGTGTGGAGCGGTGAGGGTGGAATGAGTAAGACATGCTCGGAGGTTCAGCATCTAAAACAAGCTAAAGTTGCTTCTATGACCACTATTCTACTCTGCACTAATGAGGGGCAACAGCTGTCTATAAATGAATGTCAGGTTGGCTCTAATCCCATTTATATTACAAGGCTCAGTGAGTCAGATGTGAATTAAAGGGGTTGTCTCGCTACATTGATTCAGCTTACCTCTGTAAGGTACAGTCAAGGGTTCACTAGAAGACACAGACAGAATGAGACCCTGATGCTGGTCCTAACCACTGTCCCTGCCTCTTGGGGGTACCAGACTCCTTACTAGGTCGGCCCCAGCCAGAAGACTGAGAGCTACTCTGAGCCAAGTAGGACACAAGACGCAGACGAACAAACACAGAACAAACAGGGGACGTCAGACAGGCCAGGTCAGCAACGAACGGGCAGTGCAGTACAGAAACAGGGGACAGAAGAGTAACAAGAGTCTAAGCCAAGGTCAAAAGGTACAGCAGATTCCAAGCAGAAAACCGGCGACCTATAGGCAGAGAGGGGACCATAGAGCAGGCAAAGAAGAAAGGAAGCTGAGTCCTTTTATAGGGAACAGGAGAAGGTAGAACAGAAGTGATAGGTAACCAGGAATGTCAATCAAAAGGAACTGGTTAACCAAACAAGTGCTGGAAGATTCCTGGCCACGGGCGTTGGCCAGGAATCAATTAAGCATACAGAGCTACAGGACGGAGTTCACACTGGTAGTAGAAACACACAGTATTAAGTCAGAAACCACGGTTTACGTCGTACTGGCCGTGGCCGGCGACCAGATCCAAAAGCCGGGAGTCTGTCGGGCACAATCATGACAACCTCTTTTCTTGGTTTCACTTTGAATTCAGGGGCGTGTTTACTTGCTTCTACTTGGCTGCAGTAGAAGCCAGGTCTGTAGCTATAGCAACTAGTGCTGGCAGCCTATCAGGATAGATCAAACAGGTCTGTAGCTATAGCGACCTGAGGAGCTGATGCAGCCCATACAAGAGGGGATAAGTAGGAATAGGTAGGATACAGTTAATGGACACATATTGCAAAGTGACTTGTTTTTGCAAAATCTTTAACATAAAGGGGTTGCAGTGAGACAACCCCTTTAAGGAATGCTACATCTTAGCTTATTTCCCATGAGCCCTTAGAAATATATATAGCTTTCAGTGGAGCATTCAACGGTGTATAGGTCTCCACACACCTATATGATACCTCTCTCTAATTAGGAACTTTACCTCTTTCGGGATAATTTGCATGTAAATCACCGCTCCACACCTGCGATGTTTCAGAGGACACGTCTCCTTTGTCACGCATGCTCCGAAACGTCACAGGTGTGGTGCGATGAGGGTGGAATGAGTAAGACATGCTCGGAGGTTCAGCGTCTAAAACAAGCTAAAGCTGCGTCTATGACAGATGAACTGTATCAGAAATCATAAGGACTGCGGGTTAATTTTGTATCATATAGTACTTGTTGCGAAGACGTATAATACAATACTAAATATTAAGATAATGAAGACAATGGTCTAAATTAACTGCATATTTAATACTGAATTAGATACCAGTTACAGGAACTGAAGGAGTGGAACATGAGGAAAGGGAACCCGTCTGTGGCAGCACCCCATCAAGTCCAAGTGGCATACTGTTTTCAACATCTGAATTCCTAATTGCAGTTGATTTTAAACATTACCCATGTCCACCTGGGAACACCCTTAAAACTGGCCTGGAACACCAAAGCTGCCAAACACCCACTCTTTTTATGTCCTAGTTAGAGGGATATTTCAGCTAAAATTGGAGCGCTGACAAGCATACATAGGTGTTCCATATAATCCTTCCGTCTCCGTTATATGACGCCTCATTAAAGCCTTGCTGTCAGTACACAACTTCCATATAACTTGAAAAGCTTTTTCTTCAGCACATTGCCTTACATGTTACACTATAGCTGATAAAGCATATGACCAATTTTGTCCATGTAGTTACATGCACTCAAATGGTGGTTAGTAAGGATCATGTAGTTGGAAGCAGGGCTGTGGAGTCGGCAAGCCAAAGCCCCGACTACAACTCCTCAATTTCCCAAACCTCCGACTCCTGACTCCCTCATACACGGCGCATGTTTAAGTAATAACTTTACTGTAGTAAAATGGTAACATCCGGCTGTTTATCACCTTATGATACAATAATCAAGCTATTTAGGTAGAACAGACACTGACAAGCAAAAGGGTAACAATGTTTTGATCTTTTGGGTAGAGTTGAAGAAAAAGCTGTATTTGTATCCAAGTCCAGTCTGCACCAACATTGGGAATGTGTAGAAAAGACCTGGGATCAGATTTTGGTCAAGATATGCTTGAATCTGATCCAGAGCCCAGAAGGATTCAGGCAGTAATGAAAACCAAAGGCTAGAGAACCGCCTCTCTACACTAACTTAGGTTGGGGGCAAAGCGGTGACCACAGGGGCAACATCTCTAACAATGTCGGGGTATAAAGGAATTGCCTCAGCCACAGTCAGTTTTGATGAATGGTTGAAGTCTTCTAATTTTGCTAAAATCTGTTTTCCATGGAAGCAGAATCTTGTCCCCTGGGGCAGCGCTTTGCATGCTCCATGTAATCAATTGCACTCCTCATGTGATGAGGCTGAAGATATGGGAGCAGTAGCACTGGCCAGACCCAATTCCTCTTGTTCTTTGCATCGAACTAACTGGACCAACTTATTATATATTTTTGGAGTCGGAGTCGGTCCCTTCTATTACGACTCCGACTCCTGCAAAATAGGCACCGACTCCACAACTCTAGTTGGAAGGCAGCTGGAAAATAAATGTCAGTCTGATCCTTTTAAAATAGGAATATGTTGGTTGATGGTTACCCACTGGATGCCCCTAAATATCCTATCACAGTGCAAAAAGGAAGCACTTCAGGTGATTCTGCTTTTTTAAAAACTGCCACAGATCAAATGCATTAAAACACATTCCTTTATGCTTTTCATTCTTTACACTACAGAGGCACAACACCCTTGTGGGTTACACTTCTTGTTCTGGGCACACAAACTTTATGGTTGCAGTTCACTTCAGATGATACTGATGCTTATAAAATTCTAGAACAGTCTAAAGACTGTAATCATCAACAGCTCTGTATTAGGTCAATGTTAACTTTACAGGGGCCTCCTCCATCTATGTTGTTTTCCGATGCTTCTGAGCACTCCACAAACCAATGACTTTTTAAAGGGGTTGTCTCACTACAAAGAATAGCTTTCAAAATGTAGGGAACACTAAATGAAGACGTTTTCCAAATATATTGCTTTGTTCATCTTTTTTGTTAAGGAGCTACAAATAATTTTATCACCTTCTGAGGGCTCTCAGGTTTCCCAAGTGACCGACCTGTGTACTCCTTCTCCCCTGCTGTTTGTTCTATCTGATAGCAGGGAGTGATGTCATCACACAGGTTGAGGCCCCCAGTATGAGAGCTTGTCTGTTATCTGATCTTTCAGACAAAAGACAGTAATTACTCTACTGTTTATTTTAGCTCAGAAGCTTCTCCAGACCTCAGAGAATGTAATGTATTTAATCTAGACTAATAAACAGAAAAGTCTGAATACACAGAGCTCATATGCTAATTACAGACAGCTTGACCAGGAAGTGACAGAGCAAAGCAGCATTATTTCATTCATGCATCCTATGAAACTTTGAGATGAGACAACTCCTTTAAGCATAGAGAAGATGATATCCTCCAGCACCAGAGAAAGTAATTTTTTTTTTAAACATATCCCTTAATTCAAAAAAAGTTAAAATCCCATGGCTCCAAAATTCCTTAAGCATTTCAAGCCAAAAACGCTCTTACAGTCTTTTTCATTCAAAACGCATCAGGGATTTTGGAGCAATGGGACGTTACATTTTTTTTATTGAAGGATATGTTGTTAAAAAAATGTTTTCTTTTCTCTGTGCTGGAGGACATTATCATCTTAAAAGTGTATCCATTACCTGATGTCCGATAGTGCTTCCTCCACTGCATCAACAAGAATCATGTATGGATGCTGCAACCCCAAAAGGAATCCCAAGGGATATTGGTGAGCACCAATCTAACTTTTTTTTATTTTTCCTATGTAACCAATAACTTCAATTTTTTAACACAAAATAAAGACTAGAAATCTTTAAGTTTCGGTTCTACTTCAAGACTCCCTTTCCCACCAGAGCCTACCTAAGGCTATGTCTCCGCTGCACACATTTTCAGTCGTTCCCTCAGCATTTTTTGTTTTCTAAAACTGCTGAAAATTCGACTGAAAACAGGTCCCATAGACTTTATAGTAAAAGCGTTCTGTAGTCTCCACATGATGTTTTTTACTGCTCGTTTTTTGCTGCTGGTCATTGTTTGTAACATGTTGCAAAAAAACGACAGAGCAGGGAAGAAAATGTACTATTGGAGTCTATGTAAAGCGGCGGACGTTTTTTGGCGTAGTTTTTGGTACGTTTTTTGGGTGGTTCTGCTAAAAATCGGCTCAAGTGTTTAACAAGGTATATGCCTTTTGCATATATTAAAAAGTGCCCAAAAAACTGAATACCACTCAATAAACTCGTCGGAAACACAGCTGGTTTGGACAAAAAACTGATGTTCAAAGCAGTTTATTAGGTTTTGGTTTTTTGTCCTATGCTAAGTGGCCCTAACCCACTGTCATTTTGTCTGCTATGCCTCAGGAATGAACCAACAAGGCTATGCCACAGACCTTAACACAAGCAACCACAGTCTTGTCACCAATCTTCTCTATATGATGTCTCCCACAATTCTTTAAAAGTTTAGCTGTATCTCCCCAGGGTTTAAATCTAGCCCCTTCTAACCTGCAATTTTTTTTGAAGGCTGATGTCTCCCATAGCCCCACCAAACTCCCGAGAACTATCCGCTCTCTCTGCTGACAAATTCTCTCGGCTATGCTGCCTCGACCACGATTCCCCAAGTCAGCTTACCCCAAAAATTAAATTTTTACACCTTGCGACGTTTCAGCTTGCACAGGAGCTATTCACAAGCCCTTGCATGAGCTGAAACATTGCAAGGTAAATATAGGGGGATCGTTACTTGGAAGCATTGCTTGAAGTCCATATTTTCTGTAAGTATATATTATATATACAGTTGCACCAAGAAGTTTACATTCACTAAATAAAAAGGCACATATAAAATGATCTCTCTCTCATTATTCTGGCATTTGGCAAGTAAAAATAATTTTGGTTCCTAATTGACCTAAAACAGGGAAGGTTTATTCTGATTTCATATCGGATAGTGAGAAAAACCTGCATATGGGGCTTTATATATAGTGTATGGAAACTTCTGGTTTCAACTGTATGTATACGTGGGACTAGTCTAGAGGAGGTGTGCACAAAGAATCCATAGCAATGCTGCTTTTTCTTTTTTTCAGGTCATCTTACTCTCTGCTTGTGACTATTCAGTCTTCACTTGGCAACGACAAAGGCAATAGCTCCTGCCATGGGTTTCGCAAAGGCTTTACCAGGAGATCCACAGTGCATTACATCTGTAGACCTATGGTCACACACTTTGGCTTCCAGCCCATCACCTCCTCTGCAATGGACAACCCCACCATCCTCTCAGTATATCAACATTGCACAGTGAACAAGCCAACAATGGCCTTCAGTTTACAGAAACTTCCCAATGGACAGGCCCTGGCCTAGTTAAAGGGGTTTTGCCACGATGTAATGTTGACGTGGGATTCTCCAAAATGGGTATTTAATCACTTTTCTAAATATATGTCATCAAAAAAAGTGAAGCCTCTGAGAGCTACAGCCTGACTTACATACCCTTGGTTTCTTGACAGTTTACATTAGACACGACCAGGAGCTGACAGGAGCTGATCTGGCCACGCTTGCGTTGTTTGCACTTCTTATCTGATGGCAGGGAACATGAACGAGCTTTGAAGGGACTGGGGAGAAAGATCCTGTGTCTTTTGTACAGAGAATCCACTGGTTGTAACGTAATTATATGAGTAAACATGAAGATACTCCCTGGCTCGATTGCTCAGCCCCCCTCCCTTTCCTCCTGCAGCCATTCCTGAAGGAATGAAAGAAGGCTGCCTGCTGAGCTTATCTTCTCTCCTGAGCAAATAAGAGGGAGAAATAAAACGCATATAGCTTGTGCACAATACAGTTATCCCTGTGGATTAGCAAAACAATGTTTGCTCAACCACAGAGACTGAGTATCAGGAACGTGTATGGGAGGTGGAGTGATGACATCACAGAGGAGGTACTTGTTTTTTTAAACACAGAAACACAACGCCCCTTTTTTGAAGCCTCAAGAGGGGAGTATCAGCCTGCTAGGTGAGGAACTCACTTCTTGGCAAAACCCCTTTAAACTCAAAAGTCAATCACAGCTCAACTTGACTCTACACATGGAGCAACTGGGCCCCTTGGTGCCAAAACACACCTTTGGATCCACTTGTTTTGATTCTTCCCACCCAGCATCATGGTGCAGTGCTTCAGTGCTACAACACTTGCAACCAATGCCAGGCTCTTCCTTGGCCCTCACTGAAGCTGGCCCTCTCTCACACTGCTACCCGATAGCTGAGAACCAAACAAATATAACAACTAGTACTTTACTTGGAGCAGGAATACATGCCCTCCAGCCGCTTACAAGGGGCCCTTAGAGAGTACATCTTCCTAGGCCAATTATGTAGAAGTACAGATTGTAATACGTACGGTACTGTTAAAGCAGATATTCATCCAACCCTAACTATTCGGGCTCCCTTCCATGTACAGTCCATTAGTGGATATCCTGATATCCTCTCATGACTGACAGATCAGAGAGGAGAGATCTGTTAGCCCTGGCATTTATACCAAGCTGAAGCTCTTGCCAAAATTATAAATAGCAAATAACAGGATCATGACAACTTCAGCTCCTGTATGGTGTCACGATCCTCAGACCTCTACTTAAACACACGCTTATTCTCTGCTGGATACTATAATATACAGCATAGAGAGGATTTATTTCTACAGACAACAGGGCAGGTCATAAAGAAGAAAGCTAAGGTCAACCTCCAAGGTTAATGCATCCTGTAAAGGGATCCTGGGGGACAGAATGATCCATGCAGACTACAGAAGGAAGGACCTTAGTCAAATCTTAAAAGGCATGGAGAAGCAGCAGCTCCTTCTGTAACTACCATAGATTTCAATGAAATGAGTATCATGCAAATTTGGCCACCTCTCCGATAACTATGGGAAGATTGATTGGTGCACACAGTCAAATGGAGTCATGGGGTTCCCAATCTCCCAATATGTAAAGGTCATAGAAGGGGCCAACAATTTTGTGGATATACCATAAACATTTATGGTGTGAATACTGGCATAACATCATGGAGGCTCCTGACTGAATTATCTAACTTCCATACCTAAATAATAATTCCCATTTCAAAAGCTAATAATGAGGGAATAAGATTATGTTCACACGGCGTGTTGGGTCCGTGTGAACATACGTTCTAGGATGGGTCTAGACCAGCGGTTCTCAACCTGTGGGTCGCAACCCCGGCGGGGGTCGAACGACCAAAACACAGGGGTCGCCCCTAGCCCGGGCAGGGCGGCCGGCCGGAGAGCTGAGAGGGGCGCCGCACTGGTTTAATAGCTGCAGGGAGGAGCGCTGTGGCCGCCGCTGCGCCCCTCCCTGCAGCTGCTTGCATAGTGCGGCGCCCACAGCGTTTGAATTACTGAGGGGAGGGGGAGCAGTGGGCGCCGTTACTCGCAGCATTGGTGGCTCAGTGAGCCGCTCCTGTGAGCGGCGCTGCGGCGAGGACGGACTTACGTCCAGCCGGTCCTTGTGGGCGGTGCGTGCAGGACGCTGAAAGCGCACAGCATCACGCGCCCACAATATGTACCAAGCATCAGGAACAGCCCTGCCGTACTCAGTGCAGGGAGAACGCTGACACTGTACTGCAGGGCTGTTCCTGGCTGCAAGGTAATTTAGTGTTAAACACACACACACACACATCCATTGCATCATGTAATGTCTGTATGTGGTACAAGTAATATGTTATTAACCTGTTACTTGTACCACATACAGCCATCACATGATATAACTTACATTACTCCCCCCCCCGTGTAGGGGGGGCTGTGAGTGGCACATGAGGGGTCACATATGTAACCCCTCATGTGCCAATCACAGCCTCCCCCCGTGGTACCTTTATATGTATGTGACATGTAGAGGTACCGCTCAGAGGCATCACACATATGTAACCCCTCAGGCCCCCCTGTATAAGGTTACATCTATGTAACGGCTCTGAGTGGTACCTTTATATGTATGTGACATGTAGAGATACCGCTCAGGGGCGTCACACATATGTAACTCCTCATGTAGCAAAATTACAGTTTTGAAGTAGCCATCAAAATTATTTTTTGGTTTGGGGTCACCACAACATGAGGAACCATATTGCGGGGTCACGGCATTAGAAAGGTTGAGAACCACTGGTCTAGACGGACCCAAACATGCATCCAGCAATGAGCAGTGTGATTTTGCACTGCTCGCAATGTAAAACACGCATCGGCATTCACACAAGTGATCACCGATGCGCGTCTCATTGCGTCTTTCGGATCCGTTCTAAGAATTGACATGTCAATTATTGATCCGAAAGACACAGCAGGAGCCCTATTAAAAACTATAAGGTGCAATCCTGCTGCATCCAACACGCATCCAAACACACAGCTGCATGTTGGATCCGATTGACGCTGCATTTTTTTATGCGATTTTCAGATCCAAAATGGATCCAAATTTGGATCCGAAAATGCCGTGTGAACATACCCTAATATTGCCTGGCATGATCTAGACTAATAATGAAGCAGCTTTTCCAACCCCAGAAATAACTTAAAACATTGTACCCTTTTGTGTATATAGCTGTGATGCAGACCAATGTGCAATTTATGGTTTTGTACCACAAACAAACCCTGTGCATTCAGATTTTAGGCTAGGTCTACACAGCATTGGACAAAAAAATCACCTGAAAACCAACTCTTAAAAATGTTCCTAAAACTGAGTTTTTTTGTCCACTGCTTGTCAAAAGCTGCAGAAAAAAAGTACGTTTTATGACGCGTATCGAGTTTTTTTACACTTTTTTGGTGCCTTTTTTTTTTTTTTTGCAGAGATGCACAGCAATAGATTTGCTATGTATTTCTGCAAAAAAACGTGCCAAAAAACGTCTGGTGCTTTACATAGACTCCAATAGTAAATCCTCTGCCCTGCTCTGGCGTTTTTTGCAACATGTTTCAAACGACCAGCAAATAAATCAAGCAGAGAAAAGACGTTCAGTGGAGACAACAGAACATTTTTACTATACAAGTCTATGGGACCTCTTTTCAGTCGTTTTTTTTTTTCCAGTTTTTTTTTGTGCAGTGAAGACATAGCCTTAGGCAGTGTTCACACGGCTTATTGTCGACATAATTGCGGGGACGGATTTCGCCCCGCAATTACGCCGGCAGCCGTGCCGCGGGGGCGGGCCGGCAGCTCGCCGGCCCCATAGACATTCATTATTCACGGCGCGTACACGCCGTAAATGATGTGCATGTCACTTTCTCCCCCCGCGGCGGATTCGCAGAGCGGGGAGAAGAGACGGAATCCACAGTTCTACCGTAATGGCTGGGACGGATTCCAGACGTACTGCAGCGCAAATACGGCGCGCAGTACGGCTGGAATCAGTCCCAGAATAAGCCGTGTGAACGGCCCCTTAAAGTCATACTATATGTACTCTACTCCTTGTGGACCTAACAAATGTACTTAGCAAAAAGTAGGGGGAAAGATAGAAAGTCTGACTTGAAAGTCTGCTGGATCAGACTACACAAGCTTGTGTTTGTAGTCTGTAACTATGGAAACACATAGCTTTGCATTTGCTTCGTTTTTAGTATTTTAGATGCATTGTAGCAACAAACAACACACGTTGTACTAGTAAATGAGTGTATGTATAACTGTGCAAATGAAAAGGTAAGAGGCAGGAATAGGAGAACTTATTCCAAAATCTGCCATAGTGTCCCATAATTATACCCCTGTTTTATAGTCTCTATTGAGGGTTCATCTTGACAATATCCAAAAATGTGAAATGATGATAAAGAATGTACTTAGCACTTTTTTCCCATTGATACCATTAAAACATGAGAAAACCTCGGTGTCTGATGACTGTCTGGGGCAGAGGCTGCAGGAAGATTTATACATATTTTCCTGAAATGAAGTAAGCCGAATACTCCAATGTGCTACAGTCATCACATACGGTATGTTTTCCAACAGTAGAAACCCTTTGTTAGCTGCTGACAAAGTCATCTACTAATAATGGCAGAAGACTACTGGGAAATACCCTCTCATCGGCCTGATATGTGGGATTCACTGGTGGAGGAGCATCGAGGAGGACAGATAAACATGGTCGTTATTAAAAGTGTTGACCTGTTTCTGACCGCTGACCTTGGCGTCAAACGGCCTATTTCCTATATTTCTATGGAAGGAAATGACCGGTCCCTGAGTGATCCTTAATTACAATGAGGCATGTTTAGATGTGAGCTACAGCAGACCGGAACCATCTCTATTCCCAGAATCCTCTAGGCTCGTCTACCAAACACGTGTCAGGTGCAAGACATGAGTCAAAAAGTCATAAAATGCAAATCACCGTTTGGGTATTTCTAGCCCTCGTCTATTAATAAGAAATAAATCTTTATTTGGAATGAAAAGCGGGTGATTCAGATTTCCTGCACCATTGTAGCCTAATGTGGATGACCACGCTTGTTTTTAATCTAAATGGATCTAACGTTCTGTGCTGATTAATTTCCTAAAATATCTTTCTAACAGAGAAGCTTGAACCCCTTTTTATACAGTGAAGGAAATAATTATTTGATCCCTTGCCGATTGTGTAAGTTTGCCCACTGACAAAGACATGAACAGCTTTAAGGGTAGGTTAATTTTAACATTGAGAGATAGAATGTCAAAAATAAAATCGAGAAAATCACATTGTATAAATTATATAAATTTAGTTGCATTTTGCAGTGAGAAATAAGTATTTGATTCCTCTGGCAAACAAGACTTAATACTTGGTGGCAAAGCCCTTGGTGGCAAGCACAGCAGTCAGATGTTTTTTGTAGCTGATGATGAGGTTTGCACACAAGTCAGGAGGAAATTTGGTCCACTCCTGTTTGCAGATCATCTCTAAATCATTAAGATTTTGAGGCTGTCGCAAGGCAACTCAGAGCTTCAACTCCCTCCATAGGTTTTCTATGGGATTAAGGCCTAATGACTGGCTAAGCCACTCCATGAGCTTAATGTGCTTCTTTTTGAGCCACTCCTTTGTTGCCTTGGCTGTATGTTTTGGGTCATTGTCTTGCTGGAAGAGCCAGCCACAACCCATTTTAATGTCCTAGCGGAGGGAAGGAGGTGGTCACTCAGGATTTTACGGTACATTGCTCCATCCATTCTCCCATTGATGCGGTGAAGTAGTCCTGTGCCCTTAGCAGAGAAACACCCCCAAAACATAATGTTTCCACCGCCATACTTGACAGTGGGGACGGTGTTCTTTGGGTCATAGGCAGCATTTCTCTTCCTCCAAACATGTCGAGTTGAGTTAATGCCAAAGAGCTAAATTTTTGTCTCATCTGACCCCAGCACCTCACAGAATCATCCAGGTGTTCAGTGGCAAACTTCAGACGGGCCTGCACATGTGCCTTCTAGAGCAGGGGGACCTTGTGGGCATTGCAGGATTTTAAACCATTATGGCGTTATGTGTTACCAATGGTTTTCTTGGTCACTCTGGTCCCAGCTGCCTTGAGATCATTAACAAGTTCCCCCCGTGTAGTTTTAGGCTGATCTCTCACCCTCCTCATGATCAAGGATATCCAACGAGGTGAGATTTTACATGGTGCCCCAGATCGATGTCGATTGACAGTCATTTTGTATTTTTTCCATTTTCTTACTATTGACCTACAGTGGCCTCCTTCTCACCCAGCGTCTTACTTATGGTTTTATAGCCCATTCCAGCTTTGTGCAGGTCTATGATCTTGTCCCTGACATCCTTAGGAAACTCGTTGGTCTTGCTCATGCTGTAGAGGTTAGAGTCTGACTGATTAATTGAATCTATGGACATAAAGGTAACTATTTAAGCCAGCTGTCTTTAATGCAGGTAACGAGTTGATTGGGAGCATCTAACTGGTCTATAGGAGCCAAAACTCTTAATAATTGGTAGGTGAACAAATACTTAATTCTCTCAGCAAATTGTAAATAAATTTATACAATGTGATTTTCTGGATTTTATTTTGGATATTCTATATCTCAATGTTAAAATTAACCTACCCTTAAAATTATAGACTGTTCATGTCATTGTCACTGGGCAAACTTATACAATCAGCAAGGAATCAAAAATAGTTAAATAACATTCTGACTGCCTACACCACATGTATCAAACTCAAGGCCTGTGGGCCGAATCCAGCCATGTCATTTTATGTGGCCTGTAAGAGCTTAGATATAGCGAGCAGGGATGGACCAGGTACAGAAAGATCCACTCTCCACCTTCCCAAGAAGATCCAGCCAGCGCCTGCTAAAGGCAGTAGCACCAGCACAGGGAGTAGGCACTATCTTGAAATCAGAGCTCCGACATGCACCTCCACACTACCCTGTTAAGCAGCTCACAGGCGCTGGTACAGCTCCAACAACCATTCCGAGCAAGCTAACCTCCCTCCAGGGTAGGAAGATCAGTGCTAGGGGCTGGCATTTATATAACCTTAAAGAACATCTTGGTCTTTTACTGATTTTAACATAGCCCTTTGCCACAGCAACCATAATGCTGTTGTGACCCTCGGTGAAAATGAGTTTGACACCTCTGACCACAATGTCTGACCGGTGGCAATCCAACCAATAGGAACCCCACGATCTCAAAAATTGGAGTCCTGTGAGAGACATTCAAGCATACACATTGCTGCTCCATTTAAAGGGAACCTGTCACAAAGGTTATGCCCCCCTTGCTGAGGGCAGCACAAGCTTGTGTCAGACCCGCTGTTCCCCGTGCTGTGTCCCCTTTTTCTGTAAGATGCAGGTTTTAGGATTTACCCCCAAATCTTATTCATGGCAGGTGTTAGCTTTCCGCCCAACAAAGGCTGCTCGCCCCTGACAGTTATTCACTGTTTCTACCTATTCAAAATATAGGTTTGTCGTTGAGGTGGGCGGGGCTAGCTCGGTGGGCGGGGTTTTTAAAAAAAAATGTCTTTGAAGAACTCTTCGAATGACTTTCTGGTGAAAAAGCGATTTGAGAATTAAAAACACGAAGATCCCCATCTTAAGAATAAGGGGCACAGCGCTGGGAAAACGGGGTTGACATGCTTGTTCGTCCTCGTCAGGGGGGCAAAAAAAATGGACAGGTTCCTTTAAACCCTCAGCTATCCCAGCTGCCCATAGATTTAAAATAGGTGGTGTGTATGTGCCTTCAAAAAAGGGAGACACAGGTCCCCCCTTTTTACGATCTGGGACATTCTTGGTCAGACCCAAAGTGATTGACATTATTACTATCTTTTATGTTTTAATAAGGGGAAACCCCCCCTTTTGTTCTTAAAGGGTTTTCTCATACAAAAATTTGGCTTTAACCATACATGCCAATTTTCCCTTTTTTTGGGGGGGGGGGTCCCTATTTGGGGGCCCCCTCCCCCCCTCCGGGGGGATTTGGTTCCTCCCGCCGCCTGAGGCGGGGGGGGGCCTTTAAATTACGGGGCGAAAGATAGCGTGGTGGTACTCTTGGCCCGCGGGCCCGCTCCTCGGGGGTGCAGCGGCCGCGCGGCGTCACCCGCCGGGGGTCTCACTGTGGGGGGAGGCAGGAGGGATCGCTCCCTCCTCCCTCCTCCCCGTATGTCCGGCGCCGGGTGTTGGCCGCACATACAGTTCAGCGGGCAGGGGGAAGTGACGCGGGTGGGGGGAAAGTGACGCGCGGCTGCTTCATTCCCCTGGCCGCTGGGGATCGGTCGGGGGCGGCCCCCGCTGCAGGAGCCCGGTAAAAGGTAAGGGATTTTATTATTTTATTTTTATTAGCTTTAGGGGGCTTACCGGTAACAGAGAGGGCATCACCTGGCAACAATGGGGGGCATCACCTGGAAAACAATGGGGGCATCCCTTTGGCAAAAAGGGGCCTACCTGGCAACAAAGGGGGCACTCCCTGGCAACAGAGGGGGCACTACCTGGGAAAACAGAGGGGGCATACCTGGAAAACAGAGGGGGCACTACTGGCAACAAAGGGGGATACTGGAAACAAAGGGGGCATTTCCCCTGGCAACAAAGGGGGCTACCTGGCAACAGGGGGGAAATTTCTGGCAACAAGGGGGCCATCCTGGAAACAAGGGGGGCACTCCCTGGCAAAAAGGGGCATACTGGCAACAAAGGGGGGGCACTCCCGGCTAACAGATGGGGGCCCTACCTGGCTAACAGGGGGGGAAATCCCTGGAACAGGGGGGGGCACTCCCTGGCAACAGAGGGGCACTCCCTGGCAAACAATGGGGGGCATCTAACTCGAAAACAATGGGGGCACTACCTGGCAAACAATGGGGGCACCCCGGGAAAAATTTGGGGGCATCCCTGGCTACAAAGGGGGTAACCTACCTGGCTAACAAAGGGGGGGCATTACTGGTACAATTTGGCCTTTTACCTGGCTACAGGGGGGCATCTTTGGCTACGGGGGGCATTACCAGCCTGTAAGGGGCATACCTGGTTATGGGGGGCTACTACCTGGTAAAGGGATTTTCCCGGTTTCTTCCAAAGGTTTTGCAGTTGGGGGAGGGGTGTGGCTTTTTTAAGGGCGTGGATAAGCAAGTGGGCGTTTTCCCCTGCAAATTTTTGCGCGGGCGTACGCGCGCGCCCATAGGCTCCCGCTTTTTCCTTTCAAAAAAGTTGGAACTATGCTTTAAACACTAGGGGGCAAGTAACTGAGACTTTTTCTAAATTTATTGGTTTTTTTTATATTGCATGGATGGGATAAAAGTGCAAAAAAAAGTGTCTCTGGGTTAGGCATGTCCCCAAGCCGGGTTTGGGACGGTTTGTGGTTTTGCAGGGCCCCTCTGAAAAACCGGCCCCAAAGGACAATGGGTCCTATGGAAAACCCGTTTGGAGTCCCCACTGCACGGGTTTTCCCCCCCGCGGGCCCCCGAAAAATTCATTCCCCAAAGACATTCTTCCCTCCAGTTTTTGACGGAATATTTGCCTTTGAATGTGAAGGGGGAGGGCTCATTGTGGATGAACCGACCCGTATTTGTCCTTTGCCGTGTAAACGGGCCCTTACGGTCCATATGTCCCTTCCTGATTAAACAGAAAGCGGGGAGTGACTTCACTATGGTCAGAAGGAGCAGAGTCTTTATCTCTAACAAGACTAGATTGTTTACCTTTAAAAAACACTTGTTTTCACTTGTTGGTGGTCTGTAGTTATTGTTTTCTTACAGATTAAGGGCAAAATGTCCCAATACACAAGTGCCCTTTTTTGGTCTATTTTGTGCCAAAAAAAGTTTGGCACTATGGGCCACATGTATGAAAACTGTCTAGGTCTAAAACTCACTTTGTTGCCCATAGCAACCAATCAGAGCTCATAGCAACCAATCAGAGTTCCCCTTTCATTTTCCAGAGCACTATATGAAATAAAAGGGGCACTTTGATTGGTTGCTATGGGCAACAAAGACAGTTTTAGACCTAGACAGTTTTCATACATGTGGCCCTATATTCTTGATTATATATATAGTAGCAATGATATGCTGTGCGCTACCATAATGCATTACATATACTAGTAATGATACTTCATGTGCCTCCATTCTGCAATGCACCTCGATAGGTGCATTACATACACTATCAATGATACGCTATGTGCTGCGATTTGCACAATGCACCTTTTTAGGCACATTAAGGTTACTATGCAAGGTATACCTGATGCCAGATTTTTGAGAGGATCGGACTTTACACTGATTTAATGCACCTAAAAAATGCCGTGGCGTGTCTCTGTAATGCTCAGCTGCGAATGGTAAAGCTGAAATGTTAATCACTGCTGTAGAACCACCCACAGCATGACAAGAAAGTTTGCGGCTGGAGCTACCCATGACTCTGTGAAACTGCCTAGTGAGAAGACCCCTTTAAGCTCCTTCTTATGGTAGACGCAAGTAGCCATTGAGGCTATTTATTTGGTTGTATGGTAATGTAGGGTACTTAGAGCACTGTACCAGAAAAATGGACTGCTACGCGACGGTAAGATGCATAGAATGTTTGACCTAAAGAAGACATTGGGCCTCATTTATCAAAACTGTCTAACGGTAAGTTCACACAGGGTATTTTCGGCACACCTTTCGATTTCGCGTCGTATTTGCGCTCTAGTACGAGCAAGATGCGCTCCGAAATTACGGTAATCCACAGTTCTTATAGAGAACTATGGATTACGCCTCCTCTCCCCGCTCGTACAATACGATCGTATAGTACGCGCGAGGAGATAAGTGACATGTCAATTACTTGCAGCGAATACACGCCGTGAGTAATTAATGGTATGAGGGACAGCGGGAATGCCGCCCCCCTGCGCCGCGGAAGTACGCGCTTATTAGCGCAAGCTCCTGAAACACACATTGTACTGCTGCGCGTACTGTCCGCGCCGCAGTACTTAGTGTGAACATAGCCTTACACTTTCTTTGTTGCCCATACAACCAATCAGAGATCAGCTTTCACTTTTTTAATTCCTTTGAAAAATTGAAAGCTGAGATTTGATTGGTTGCTATTGGCAACAAAGACAGTCTTACTGCTAGACAATTTTTGATAAATAAGGCCCAGTGTGTCAAAAGGTGGACGGTTTTATATATGAGATATTAATATACTGATAATGCAGAACACTGTTTAACCCTTTGGTGATTGTTTTAATGTAAGAGGGTTGTCTATTCAATGGGACTTACAGCATTGAGAAACTAGAAGCTGAGACAATTAGAAGTTTAAACATCTAATGACTTAAATGTCTTCATTTCACCAGCACTGTCACTGCAATGAATTGCAGGCTAAAAATATCTAATCACCAGGGCTTCTGACAGAGGCATCCTCACCTATCATCTAGTGGGGTCGTATGAAGTCCTTATATAACCATAAGTCTGATCGATTAAGGAGCTCGAGCATAGTGGAAATCCACAGGGGCAACCATTGAAAAAGAAGATGGATTCAAGGTTGGATTCAAGGATGGATCAAGGTTCCCCTACTATGAGAAGAAAATCCATGGCATTCAGAGGCGTGTTTACTGGCTTCTACTAGGCTGCAGTAGAAGCAGGTCTGTAGCTATAGCAACCAGCGCTGGCAGCCTATTAGGAGAGATTGAATAGGTCTGTAGCTACAGCAACCAGCGCTGGCAGCCTATCAGGAGAGATTGAACAGGTCTGTAGCTATAGCAACCAGTGCTGGCAGCCTATCAGGAGAGATAAAACAGGTCTGTAGCTATAGCGACCTGAGGAGCTGATGCAGCCCATACAAGAGGAGATATCTCAGAATAGGAAGGACCCTGTTAATGGACTATATTGCAAAGTGGACTTGTTTTTGTAAGATCTTTAACATAAAAAGAAATCTTTTTGATGAGACAACCCCTTTAAACACAAAAGAAAGGTAGTTACTGCCCAAAATGGTATAACGGTAAAAGTATAAGACGTTTTAATAGACTTTTCCAGGGCCCCAACTTTTGGCTAATCGGGCCTTTGTCATTAAAGGGGTTGTCTCACTGCATTGATTCATCTCACCTCAGTCCTGCTTTCTTGGTTTTTGAATTCGGGGCATTTTACGGGCTTTTTGTAGGCGCGTAAAAGCCAGGTCTGTACTTTTAAAAACCAGTGCTGGCAGCCTACAAGGGACATTGAACAGGTCTTTTGGGTTAGGACCTAGAGCTGATCGCCCATAAAAAGGTGATATCCACAATAGGTAGGCACTGCAAATGGAAAAATTTTTTTGGAAATTATTTTTTTTTTGAAAATTTTTAAAAATAAAAAGCAATCCTTGTAGTTGAGACAACCCCTTTAAGGACCAAAGGGGGGAGAGGATGTATAGGGCCCAGAGAGTGTGTGGGGGATTTTTTTCCCCTTTCTGGATTTTGCCATGGATTTTTTTCACTCGAAATCTGAGAAGTGTGCGGCACCTTTATACGTTCTCTAAGGTTCCCCTACTACAAATACCCCACTGGGGCGAAGTAAGTGGGTAATATTTAAAGGGTTTTCACTAA
The DNA here is from genome assembly GCA_025379985.1 of Phyllomedusa bahiana. Classification (NCBI taxonomy): domain Eukaryota; kingdom Metazoa; phylum Chordata; class Amphibia; order Anura; family Hylidae; genus Phyllomedusa; species Phyllomedusa bahiana. The sequence continues at coordinate 133,609 of JAODAL010001583.1, read as the reverse complement.
AAGGATTGTTTTTTTATGTCAAAGATCTTGCAAAAACGAGTCACTTTGCAATATGTGTCCATTAACAGTGTCCTACCTAATTCCTAGATATCCCCTCTTGTATGGGCTGCATCAGCTCCTCAGGTCGCTATAGCTAACAGACCTGTTTTGATCTCTCCCTGATAGGCTGCCAGCACTGGTTGCTATAGCTACAGACCTGGCTTCTACTGCAGCCTAGTGGAAGCAAGTAAACACGCCCTTGAATTGAAAATGAAACCAAGAAAACAGGATTGAAGTAACATGAATCAGTGTAGTGAGACAACCCCTTTAAATAGAACTGAGCTTGTTTGAAGTATATCTGTAACATTACAATACTGTTTAATAATACATTTTAAAGTTATATGCCATAAGGAGTCAAGGCTCCATTTTTGGGGTTTTGTGTGTAAAAACCCAAAGCAGTTTCCCGGATGAACTGATCAGATTCCAGCTTTGATTTTATAATCTGCATATTTTCTATGTTAGTTAGCTGGTGAAATAATGAAATCTTCTATACAAGGTTCACTGTATAATGAATGAATGACTCCTACCATATTGACAACCGAAAAAAGTCTTCTTCCCATGGGCATAGATCACAGTCATGTAAACTGTTCCACTGTCACTAGAACCGACCAACATGGAGACTCTTACTTGCCATATTTCATATTGCACATTCATACACGACTCTCGCTAATGTGGTGTTTTAATAAGAGCATTTTTTTCAAGTAAATTTTCCTTTCATTTCAATATTAAAAACAGTGTGTTTGGGTTGAACACAATAAACCATTTTTATTTATAGCCAAAGCATCGAGTGTTCTGGGTTAACTCTACATAACTTTCCTCCAAGACGATTATTAAATTTAGTGCGCAGATTTAGCCATATAATGAAAACCAAGTGCCCGCCTATACCACATACACAGCCTGACAGATTAAAAGCCTGAAGTGACATTATATCAGGTGCATACGAGAAGCGGTACATGAAAAATGCTATTTTAAATTCACAAAACTCAAGGTGGTTATGGGAAAATTGACAACATCTGTCCGAAATTAAATTAGTCTACAAAAATTCCACAAACCCTAAGGGGATGTTGTGAAAAATGGGGACAGAGCAAACCAATAACAGGCTTATAAAAACCCAATGTGGTATTTTATGAGATAAGAACAGTGATAGGGAGTGAGCCTAACAATGCACACAAATGGACAATTGCTGGTTGTCCACTACGTGTCCTCACCCAACCAAACAAAATGTTCCACCTCTCTGGCAACATACATAAACATGCCTAAGAAATCCTGATGTTCCTTCATAAAACCACAACCAAGAAAAGCAGGCTGGGCACTTAGATTTGCCTTACCGTACCCACCCTTTGAAGGGCTAGTGTCATGACCCTAAGGTTAGTCCTTTCTTGACTGCTAACAATGGTGCCACTGGAGCAAAGGGACTTTGAGAAGAAGGTTGAGGTCAACCTGAGCTGGAGTCCCCTCTCCATGGATCCCATAGTATCTATGGCAAGGCTGGATACATTTAAGGGATTGCCTTTTTGGGATGTTTACATTGATGTCTTTAAAAGTCTCTAAAAGTGAAGTGAAAAACAAATATGTTTCGCTCCACAGTATTTGTACAGGGTTCATGTACAGACATATTCAGATATTACAGAGCAACAGAGTTTAACCCCTTAAGCCGAACGCCTGACAAGTAGTTAATGACCAGAACATTTTTTTTTAGTTTTTGCCTCCTTGCGTTTCAACAGTTGTAACTTTTTTATTTTTTCAGTGACGCAGTTGTATGGGGCCTCGTTTTATTCGAGACAAGTTGTACTTTATGGGGGAATCGTTAAAGTTCACTTATAAATAATTGCAGTATTTTTTTCTATTTTAAAAAAAAAATGTTTTCGTCTTTTTATTTTTTTTTTACACCATTCACATTTCACAAGTAATAACTTGTTAGATTAATTCTATAGGTTATTACGGTCGTGTGGATACCAAGTATGTGTAGGTTTTTTTGTGCGTGTAATTTATGCACAATTATTTTTTATTAAATATTTGTTTTTATTTTTTTATTTTTTTTTTTACACTTTTTTTTTACAGTTTTTATGTGTGTTTTTTTTACTCCCATGAAGGGAGAACTGTTTAACATTTTTTTAATTTTTTTTTTACACTTAGTAATGTATTGGCATATTCATACATGCTAATCCATTCTAATCTGTGTCACTTTGACACAGACAGTGATTAGGACAGCACACTGTGTGTCCTGGTCACTGGCTTCTATACACAGCCAGCTCTGGGGCCACTCTAGGTCCCCAGAGCTGACTGTGCAGCCGTTCCCTGAGTTCTGTCGGGTGAGCGGGTGTTCCGATCACCCGACAGAGCAGGGGAAACCCTTTGATTGCGCTGCGGTAACGCACTGCCGCAATCAAAGGGTTAACGCACCGGGTTGCGGAGATTTCTGCCGCTGCCCTGTGCTCGCAGGGGATGCTCTGGGATCGGGGCTGTGTAGTACAGCCCCGATCCTAGCGCAATTGCGGCGCCGGGCGCCGCAAACTCCGATGTCTGCAGCGACGTCTAAAGACGTCGCTGCAGACGAACGACCCGCACCCGTCGCTGTCTAAAGTCGGTGGGTGGTCATTAAGGAGTTAAAGATTTTCCCCACCTCACACGTTCATGGTATATCCATAGGATATGCGATCAATGAGCGATAGATGCTGGTCCCACCTCTGAAACCCTCACCTATCTCAAGAACGGGTGCCCAAAAGTCTCCATTCAGAACGGAAAGAAGGTCGCTCAAGTGCACTACTCTTCATTCTGTTCTTTGGGATTGCTGAGTTCAGCTGAATACAACGCTTGGCTGTTTTCTAAATTCCCAAAGAAAAGAATGTAGAGTTGTGTGCAAGTGCGAGCTACTCTCCGTTCTGAATGAAGACTTTCGGGGGTCCATTCTCAAGATAGATGAGGGTTCCAGAGGTGGGATCTGCCCCCATCACACTTTACAGGCATATTCTATCAATATGCCATCAATGTTTGAGATAGGGAGACCCCTTTAACAGTGGTGGAACAAGGAGGAAAAGTGCATGTTTTGTACAATGGTCCAGCCATTTTTCAAACTGAATAGGAGAGTACATATAGAGATACATGAACCGTCACCAAGCCAGTGTCCATATGTGAGCAGAAATGAAGTGCTTGAAGGTGCAAGGAGTGTGGGGGATACTGTGAAACAAGGTAATTAAGTTCTGGGAAACAATATAAAGCCCATAAAACCACTTTTTTCAGGCACCCTTAAAACTGTGAATGGTGTGAATTATTCTGATTGTCCATGGGAGCACATCCTGGAGAACTGGTGCAGCACAAAAACGTTTTGAAAAAGGAGTGGTAGGTTCAAACTTTGAAGGATGATAGCATTAGCTTGTTGGAATACTATACGGTGCGGGTAGTAGAAAGAGAAAAGAAGAAGGTGCAGCAATACAACAGCTTCTGGTTGAGATTGATACATTCAAACTGTATTCTAAAGTGAATGGGTAACAAGTACAATGACTGGCACAGGGTAGAGGCATCAGTGTAGCAGTGAACAGAAAGATGAACCTGGCTGCAGAATTCAGTATAGATTGTAGAGGGGAGAGTTTAGTGAAGGGAAGACAGATAATAATTGAGTTATTGTAATCAAGATGAGAATGAATCAGAATAATTAGAGTTTTGGCTATTTCCATAGTAATTAAAGTGTAGATTTTGCAGATGTTTTGAGGTGCAGATACCTGTATCTATCCAAAAGGGGCCCATTTACTATTGAAGAGTGAAGTTCACAAACTACTGCTTCTCTAAACGATTAGTAGGATTCCCAATTTCCGGTGTTTGACACGTGGAGTATGGAGAATAGACCTACCTTTATAACGGTGTTTCTGAGACATGGTACGTTCTAGAGATTTATGGATGTTGTGATTTTGTGCCATCATTTGTCTTTGGTGAAAAATCAATGAGTTTTCCAAAAAAAAGCAGGGGGTGAAGGTAGAATGTAACTCACAGAGAACTGCCAAACATATAGGGAGACACCAAAGCCGTAAAGGTGATAAAATAAGTAATTTTTTTTCTGACTGTAACTTCTATGCAAGTGTTTGAAGGCTTAAAAAAGCCCATATGAGTTAATGGAGAAATGACGGCTGCTAGGTGTTGAGCTTTCCATGGAAAGGTTATAAGATACCAGGAAAACCCCTTATTCCATAGTTAAAATCTATTTTTAAATAAACGTTAGACAGAAGACGCATTAATGAGACATAACATGGAGCTGATGTGACTCATCTACGTGGGAAGGTCTCAGAGCACCTTTAAGACATGCTTAGATATGAGGTCATGCCATTTGTATGCAGTACACTCCCAGCATCCACCCCGCCACACAAAAATCTCCCCAGTTGAGAGGATTCTGTGAAAATTGGCCTTTGGCAACGCAGAAAGAAATTCTTTGTCCATTAAACGAAAATCTATGAATCAAATTCTGACACCGGTAAGCTGCACGTCAATCTGACTGCAGGGTATCTGCCATACCTAAACACACAAAGCTCACGGCTCCCTATAATGGATGTCGTACAAGGTAGACAATTATTTTCAGAATCTCCAGTTTTCTCATGTGTTAAACATCAGTTATCAGACAGAGCAGCAAACCCGGCGCGAGAACGCTGAGACACTTCAAATGGGTTTGTTGAATGACTACAGTGTGGGAATTTTGCCTAATATCACTTCTTTTCTGTGTAGTTAAAGGGGTGTTCTCACTACAATGTGATTAGCTTTTCACATGTAGGGATAGATAATTGAAGACTTTTCTAAATACATTGCTTTGTTGATTTTTTGTTTGGTCAGAAGATAAATAATAATAATAACAATAATAATAACCTTTATTTATATAGCGCCAACATATTCCGCAGCACTTTACAATTTGGAGGGTGTAGGTACAGACAAAAAGACATACATTGCACAACGAAAAGCTACTTACAGATGAGACACAAGGTGAGAGGGCCCTGCTCGCAAGAGCTTACAATCTATTAGGGTTTAGGGTGAGATGATGGGTAAGAAGTGCTAGATTTACAATGGTCCAGCCATGTGACTTTAATATGGGGTTGTTTTATGTAGAATTCGGATGGACCTGCCACCCTGACAGATAAAGAAGATTTTATCTCCTCTTACAGCACAGGTTTCTCTGGTTATGACCATCTCTCTCCCTGCTATTATTTTTTTTTTTTTTAGTTCCAGGGCGCTATACATTAGATGGGGGTTACATTCATATGTTAAACAAGTACAATGGTGACAATAGATGACTAAAAACTAGTACAGAGGGACAGAGGATCCTGGTCAACAGTGTCAAAGGCAGAGGACAAGTCCAAGGGGCCGTTCACACGGCTTATTTCGCCGCGGATTGGAGCCGTACTGTGCGTCGGATTTGCGCTGCAGTATGGCGCCAATCCATCGGAGTAATTACGGTAATCCACAGTTCTCATAGAGAACAGTGGATTCCGTCGCTCCTTCCCGCTCGGTGAATCCGCCGGGCGGGGAGAAAGTCACCTGCACATTATCCAGACGCAGTACGCGCCGTGAATAATGCAAGTCTATGGAGCCGGCGGGCCGCGCCCCCGCCCCTTATTCAAGCCGGAATTGCGAGCGAAATCCGGCTCGCAATTACGGCTTGAATAAGCCGTGTGAACCTCACCTAAGAGGAGAAGGATAGAGTATTGACCTGAGGCTTTAGCAATTAGTAGGTCATTGGTGACTTTAGTTAGAGCGGTTTCGGTAGAGTGGTGGGATCGGAAACCAGATTTAAGCAGGTCAAGAAGAGAGGGAGGAGAGATGAGAGGACAGTTGAAGGTAGATGTGCTGCTCAAAGAGTTTAGAGGCAAATGGAAACAGGGAGATGGGACGATAGTTGGACAGAGAGGATGGGTCAAAAGATTTTTTTAAGGATAGGTGTGATTGTAGCTTGCTTAAAGCAAGATGCCAGAGGTTAAAGGGGTTTTGCCACAATGTAATGTTGACGTGGGATCCTCCAAAATGGGTATTTAATCACTTTTCTAAATATATGTCATTAAAAAAAGTGAAGCCTCTGAGAGCTACAGCATTTCTCAGGCCACCTTAGTTACCTGAAAGCTTGCATTAAACACGACCAGAGGAGCTGACAGGCCGCGCTTGCGTGAAACACTTCTTATCTGATGACAGGGAAAATGAATGAGCTTTCAAGGGACTGGGGAGAAAGTGCAGTTTATGAGCGTGTGTCTTGCTGTATAGATAATCCACTGTTGTAATGTTATTATTTGAGTTGTTTTGAGACGCTCCCTTATTCCTCACTCCTTGCTCACCCCCTCCCTCTCACCCCTGCAGCCTTCATGACTCAGCGCGATTTGTTTATATTCTACTCTGTGCTGATAAGCAGGTAATGAACTCTCGTCCTGGCAAAACCCCTTTAATGATAGTTTGAAAATATGGTTTGGGATGATTATAGTACTAAGGTCCGGGATGACATGGGATGGCATTGGGTCAAGATTACAAGTAGTGAGGTTGGATTTGAACAGTAGAGAGGAAAGCTTGTCATGAGGTGGGGTGGAGAAGGTAAGCAGATTGTAGTGAGAGAAGGGGAGAGGAGAGCTTGAGATATTAGATAAGGGGCAGAGGCGGGTGAAGACGAGGTCTATCCCTCTTTCTGAGTGGCTCCAGAGGTCCACTGTGAGAGGCCAAAGGAAGAGGAGAGTGAAAGAAGTTCGCTGTTAGCGAAGTGGGATGTGTTGATAGGAATGTTGAAGTGTCCCATGATAATTGTGGGGATGTCAGTGGAAAGAACGTGGAAAGCAGGAAACAAAGTGGTCGAGGAAGGTGGTGGTAGGTCCTGGTGGTCGATAGACAATGGCCACTTGGAGGTTTGAAAGGTAGTAGATACATGCGAAGTGCATTTCAAAGGAGGGGAGTGTGAGGGAAAATAGAGTGGAGTGGGTACAAAGGAACAGGTATCAGACAGGAGGGCCAACACCTCTGCTATGCTTGTAACCGAGGCGAAGATCATGGGTAAATTGGACTGCCGATAGAGAGTCAGGTGGGGAAGCTGTGTCAGAGGTTGTAAGCCAGGTTTTTGTCAGACCAAGGAAAGATAAGCTACATGATATAAAAAGGTTGTGTATGTAGGAGAGTTTGTTGCATACAGACTTTGCATTTCAGAGCGCTCCAGAGACAGAAATAGGGGGAACAGAGGAGCAATGCAATAGGTTTTAAGTTTAGTGGTTTATTAAGGAGAGCATTGATAGTGGGAAAGAGGTTGGTGGCGGCAGATAGATGATAGGGTAGAATGCTTTCTCCTATCTCTCATTGCTCTAAGCTGCCGTCATTCACTCAGTCTGTCCATGGTGAGTCACCTCCTGCAGAGTCTTATTTCTACAGACAGACTTTGAAAAGCTTCTCATTTAGCTACGTAAACACCCTTTATAGCTCTGCAGCTTGATGTAATACACTTTATAAATCCCTTGCACTCGTTGTCAGTGTTACAGGAATAACTAGGAATAGCAGTGCTGATGTGTCAATCCCTGCTATAGACCCGTCCACAGCCTCAACAGCATGTGTGATTCTAAAGCTGGCTGTGGCTGTAAAGCTGCATGGTGAGAAAACCCATTTAACTTAGGTAACAGAGATGAAGCTGGCTCTTAAAGGGAACCTGTCACATATGCCCCCCTTGCTGAGGACAGCACAAGCTAGTGTCAGACATGCTGTTTCCAGCGCTGCGTCCCTTATTCTGTAAGATGCTGTAGTTTTCGTGTATTTAATGCTCAAATCTGAAGTTTTCAGCCAGAAGACTCATTCGAAGAGTCCTTCAGAGTGTCAGTTTTTTTCAAACCCGGCCAATCGGAGGATAGACCCGCCCACCTCAACTGATAAACCTATTACTTTGAATAGGTAGAAACATGAGAATAACTGTCAGTGGGCGGGGCTAGCCTTTGGTGGGCGGGGCTAACACCAACTCATGAATAAGATTTGAGGGGTAAATGCTCTAAAACTGCTGCATCTTACAGAATAAGGGACACAGCGCTGGCAACAGCATGTCTGTCACTAGCTTGTGCTGTCCTCAGCAAGGAGGGCATAATCTATGTGACAGGTTCCCTTTAAAGGAGCTGTAAACCTAAAATGCTAATGGCATGAAATTGTAGTGTTATAAGACAACTGAATAAATTAACACAAATACAAATATCAAAATTTATAGATGTTACATTGTAGAACATCTGTTGGATCTGTATGAATAAAGGTTATACGTATTGCCTGGATTTGTCTCTGTTTGATTTCAAAAGTTTGGGATGTCCTAAACCAAAAAAAATTTTTACTCTGACCCGAGTCTTAAACCTAGACCTAATCAGACCACGCTGATGTAAACAGTTACGATTGGTCTGACGTGACACTTGGTTGCCTCTCACCTCCCTTAAACATGGCTGGAATTGTGGGGCATTCATCATTCAGTTCCGCAGGGCATTGGTTACAATGAAGCGGTCGGTCATCAGTGTGTGATGGAGCCAAAGCACATCCACGTCTTTGCCTTTCTGTGACTCTTCCAGTCTCTCTGTGTCTCTGTAACAACCTGCTGATGACACTGTGTGACACTCTAAACTCAGTGGTCACTTCTGTCTGAGAGCATCCTGCTTGAAGCCTCACAATAGTGAGGTACTGATGATCAATTGTAAGGTGTCCTGATCTCATTATGTCAAAATGTGAAAAACATGGTGAGGACTGTTTTATCAATCCCCTAAATTTTTGGGCAATTCAAGGACCAAACACCTGTAGTGAATTTTGCCATTAAGCTCATTGTTAGAGAACAGCAAGTTGTGCAAAAAGTACTGAAACACTGAACAGTTGGACAAATGCATTCTAAAGTTAACCAGCTCACACTGGCTGATAACAAAAAAATACACACTAAGAAAGACTTATTAATACTAATACTTAGACAGTGTAAACTTAGAAGAGACAATCTAAAAATGTGCTACACTTCTCATAGTAGTAATAATTTTGATGCAGGTTTAGACTGTCTAATCCAAGGTCACATCTTCTATTAGTTAGCTTACTTTGTGACAAAAATGTGGTGTATTTTTGCTGGTTAATGGTGTTGCACGCTGAGCCATGCCCCTCTCCTGATAATAAGAGCTCTTTTGTCGGACGTGGTGCAGGAGTGTCCAAAAATGTCTAAAACAATGTAAGGCGGATTGCAGTCAGATTTGGATGCTTATTCTAAGAAGGATTCAGTACTGAATCAGCGTTCAAATCACCCATGTGAACATACCCTTATTATTGGACAGTTTGAGGTCCACTATGTTCGGCAAGGTAGATGGTCAACGAAAAACAGGAAGACCAACAGTGAGCTGAAATAACACAATAGAAAAAGATATGGAGGCCATACCCTCTGTAGTCAGCCAATGCACTGAAAAGCGAATACAGTTCAGAACAGTTCAGAGTCGAAATCTACTCGACAGCTCTTGATCATCTCCATAAAGCAATCACATAAGGGCCCGTCCCCACGGCAGAGAGCAAATACCTGTCAGATTATCCAACCGGTATTTGCTCCGTTTTTGCGGCCGTGCACATGGACACAGGGGACGGCTTCTCTCTGCTGTTTGTGGAGAAAAGCCCTCCCCCTTCGCATTGACTTGTTCATATTCCGCCCGAAAACAGGGCGGAAGAATGAACATATTCCATCTTTTTCGGATCGTCGGCAGTCTAAGTAACCCTCAGGCGGGAAAATCCGTGCAGTGTGGACCGCTGCAAGGATTTTCCATAGAGGTCCATTTCAAAACAGTCTGTAAAACCGTACAAAAACCCTTGCCGTGGGGACAAGCCCTAAACTGTCTGGATTCCATGTTAGGGTGGGTTCTCACATTGCAGATGAAAAACGCACCAAAAACGCAAGCAGTTAAAAAATGTATGCGTTTTTCAGAGAACACGTGACTTTTTTAAGTTCACCCCAATTTCACCTGTGCTCCAAATAGGAATAAGCTACAAAACCACCTGCACTGAAAAAAAAACGCACGAAATATGAGCTCGCAGCCTTAGGCTACGTTCACATGAAGGATTACAACGCTGACATTTTCAGCGATGAATCAGCATTGCTCGTCTGAACCTCCACGCTTATGAAAACAGAATTCTGGTAAGGAAATGACGCTGTGTTTCTGCGGCAGATTTTCTGCCTCCTACACTTCGTATTGTCGAGAACGACGACGTTGATTTTATACTGTAATCAATGGTCGGTTTAGATGCTTTTTTGGAGGGGCAGAACACGCGCCGAATCCACCCCCAAAAAAAGCAAAAAACGTTGTGCGAGCACACCCTTAGGGCTTTCCTTCACTGTTCCATTGGAGCAAACACTCAGGACAGAGCAGAGATATGCGCTCTTGGGGCGACATGAATGAACGGGGCTGCGCCCGTTTCGCTATATTTTTAAAGAGCCGCACTCCACTATCAGGCGCATTACAGAGCGCCCGCGGCACTTTGTAATGCGTCTGAGATCGGGGGTCGTGCTGGGGGCTGGGCGCACTAGAACTGAATGATACTACACATTTATAGCTTCAATACAGCAAATCCAGATGAATTACTGTTGGAACAGGTAAACCACTTTTAAAGTGGTTTACCTGAGCTGAATTGTCGTTTCTGCGCTAGAATGTGCCTGTCTCTATGAACCTGATCTATTGCGGGTCATAAATCAGGTGCATTACTGCTGGAACAGGTAGAGCACTTTCAAAGTGGTTTACCTGAGCCAGAATTGTCGTTTCTGTGCTAGAATGCGCTAAATCTATGACCCGCAGTAGAGCGGGTTCATAGATTCAGGTGCATTTTACACGATTATTATGTGCAGAAAAACTGGTGTCTAAATGCAAAAAAATCATACATGTCGCCCTTGCTGTGTTCAGCTGACAACACATTTACAGACTGGATTCATTGCAGCAGATTCTCAATTCTGTGAATTATTATGTATTCATTCGCCAGCAGCAAGCAAATACCTTGACAATGGTTAGGAGCTGAATTACAAATTAAAAGCTATATATAGATAGAACTGGGTGACAGCTTTAATTAAAAAAAAACATGGAATCAAAATGTTCAAGTTTTAACAACACTCCTGCTTAAATCTACATTAGTCCTAATTACATCACTGCTCGGAGAGGGCTTTGTGCACTCACTTGGTGTAAAACAAAAAGCCTTTAGGCTGGAGTCACACACAACATTTTTGGGAAAAATGCCACGTTTTTGTGATGTTTTGCTGGGCCATCCTATACCACCCTCAGGGTATGTTCACAAGGAGGTATTTGCACTTGGATCCCGTTGTGGATTCCTTATCGAAAACCAGGTGAGAACCTTGTGGAATCTGCATCTCATTGTGGGAATTTGGACACTGTGGATTTTTTTCACAGGAAATTTGAAATCTGCAAAGTAGTGACATGTCATAATGTGACAAAGTGACAATGACTGACATGTCACTTGTTTGATTCAGATTTCCATTGGATTTCATGTTGAGTAGCTTGAAATGGGGCTAGTAACTTGACCTACAAGGCTCTCCATAACCTCTCCCCTCCATACATCTCTGCCCTAATCTCTAGATACCTCCCCTCACGCAATCTCCGCTCCTCACAGGACCTTCTCCTCTGCTCTTCTCTTATCAGCTCCTCACACAACCGTCTCCAAGACTTCACTCGTGCTTCCCCCACACTCTGGAACTCACTGCCCCAACACATCAGACTCTCTCCCACTCTCACTAGCCTCAAATGAAATCTGAAAACCTATCTTTTCAGGAGCCTATAACCAACAATAACCCCATTGCTACTACTCACGGAAACAACATGTTCTGCCCCCTCCACCTATCGGTCTCATTCACTCTTCGCGGCAGGGATCCTCTCTCCTTCTGTACCAGTTGTTAGTTATTAATTTGTCACCTTTGTACATGTTTGACATGTTATGTATGCAACCCGATTGTACAGTGCCCTGGAACCAAGGGCGCTCTAAAATAAATAATAATAATAGTCCCCATCCAAAACCTAAGGCCAAGTCCACACGGCACTGGTTTCTGGTCGGATTCTAAATACTGAATCCGACGAAAATCCAACTGTAACCAGTGCCCCACAGACCTCAATAGAAAATGCGAGCTGTAGTCTACACAGCACAGATTTTCTACTGTAGGATTTCTAAACCACCGACCTTCCGCCAGAAGACAGAACATGTTCTATCTTCTGACGGATTCAGTGTGGACTCTAATACATTCAATGTACTAGGAAATCCGAAAACCTACCAAGGTTTTTTGCGCAAACCCGTGAAAGAATATATGGTTTGGTGATGTTAAAATACCTTCAGATTTTGCGACAGCATTTTAACATTTGCAGTGTAGACATAGCCTAAAGGAAATCCACTACTACAAAGTAAAAATCTACAGCAGAAACCCAAGGATATCACCAGATTTCTGCTGCGGACTCCAAGATGGATTTTTCCATTACTCTCAGGGTTGTTTAACAGACATTCTTTTGGGGGGAAAAGGCAGCTTCAGTTTTTGATGTAGATTTTTAGGCAAAGCCAGAAGTGGATCCTGCAGGAAGAAGTACAAGTCTTTCCTTTATATAGACCAGTCCCGGCCGCTCATGAACAGGATAAGCGGACTGTAGGTTTTGTAGCTGAAATTTGTTGTAAAGTCGGAACAGGTAGATTTATTAAATGTAACTCCAGCACAAAAGGTTTCTCTTTTAGTTTCTGATAGTGCAGGGAAGGGGTTTTGCATTTCTTTCGCTCTCTGTGCCCTTGTTAAGAAGATTTCACCTCATATGCTGCTGTGGCATGCTGGAACTTGTCATTCCACAGCTACTCTCTGCTGTGGAACATGGAACTACAAGTGCCAGCATGCCCCATAAGTCTCCGTTTGTAACTAGGGGACAGATGTAAGTCGGAACGGTGTAATTCGAGGACTGCCTGTACTGTGTTTCCTTATCTTTTTGAATCCATTCCTGGCTTTGGCGCAAAAAGATGCAACAAAAACTGCATTGCCGTAAAAAAAAACAAGAAACCCCTTTAAGGTTGAATGCACATGGAGCAGATCTGATGCTAATTTTCCATGGAGATTTATGCACAGAAAATCCACAACAGGTTTCAAATATCAGTCATGTGGATGCGATTTTACAAATCTCATATCTGGCACAAATTTTCAGCATGGAAATTGACCTGTGGTGAGGATTTTTAAAGTCACAGCACGTTGCAAATTTCTGTGTTGATAACTTTTGTACAACAAGAGATATTGCAAATCTGGCTGCTGAGACAATTCTTGTCTTTATTGATTTGAAAAGGCTAAAATCCGCACTAAAATCCACACGTTCTGCTGCAGTTTTTTACCCGCCGATTTACCTGTGGATTTTTTGCAGAAAACTTCCACAGCAATTCTGTACATTCACCCTAAGACCATGTTCACGTGAAGGATTATAAAACAATTTGCAAACCGTCTGAAAAACTGGCCGCAAACTTTTACATGGGGCTCTATGGAAATCCCGTGCAGCGGTCTCCACTGCACAGGTTTTCCGCCCGGCGGTTTTTCAGACCGCGGGCCGTCCGAAAAACACTGAACATGTTCATTCTTCTGTCCGGTTTTCGGACGGAATATGAACAAGTGAATGTGGAAGGGGGAGGGCTCATCGCGGAGAAAAGCCGTCCTCCCGCGGCCGTGTGCACCGACCAGTATTTGTCCTGTGCCGTGTAAATGGGCCCTGACATGGATTAAAATCCTCATGCAAACCAAATCACACTACAGCACTGATTTTCCATGCTATGGATTTCAAATCCATAGTGAGAAAAAAAATGAACACATTCATTCTTTGTAGCAGATCTTTCTTGGATTCTACGTCACCAGGCGTAACGTGGGTTAGTCCTATTAATATAGAGGTAACCTATAGCCAAATCAGAAGGGAAAACTGCCTCTCAGAGATAAAATTCACAGCAGAAATCCATGTATCATGGATTTCATGGTATCCATGGCATGTGGCCCTTTTATACCACCGTATACTATTGTTTTCATGCCAAGATGTACCTGGAATCTGATCCACATGGAGTCTGACAGAAACAAACTGGTCACACTTTTCCATAAACGGGTTTTCTCACCACAATAATTAGCTTTTAACATGTAACGAAAGGTTAATGAAGACCATTACCAAATACATTGTTGTTTTGATTTTGCTTTGGTCAGGAGATAAAGAAGATTTTATCTCCTCTTAGAGTACACAAGTTTTTCTAGGTTATCAATCACCTCTCTTTCCTCTGTCTCTTATCTGATATATGTAAGCTGCCATCAGTCAGTTCAACCCTGGTGACTCACTCCCTGCAGTCTTATCTGTAGAAACAGAGTTTGTTTACCTAACTAAATTACAAACTTTCACCCTTTAGAGCTCTGCAGCCTTGTGTTCTACATTTTATAGATATCCTGCAGTCATGTTAGGAACAGCACAGCTGATATCCCAATCACTGCTATAGAACGCCCAACAACCTAACCAGGAAACGTGAGCCTTGAGCTGCCCGTGTCTCTGTGAAAATGCATGGTGAGAAAACCCCTTTAATCTACTTAATGACTGGTGAAGTTACATAAATATTTAAAGCGACATGTATGAATGGGGCTGTGCCAGTTTTCTGGTGTGCTTTGAGCCAAAATACCATTCGTAGCCTGTCCAACAGACCTACGAACGGTCGTAGGCCAAAATCTGGCGCATGGTGCGCTGGACTCGACACTTTTGTATGCGCCAATTCTATAGTGACGTGTCGCACCAGATTTGTAAAACGCGCCACATTTATGAATGTCTCACAACAAAATGTGGTGCAAGTGTCGGACTATTCCCTATCAAATTCATAGTGGCAAGGCTGAGACAAATTTTGGCGCATTCACACTTTATGCGCCACTTTTTGGTGCATAAATGTCTCTCAACATCACACATTTATAAAGTACTGTGAGACACTTCCATACATACTGATGAAGACTACACTAACTTGCTGAGAAGTACGACTGTCGAGCTGGCATCACTTTTCATACATGTCCCCTTTAGGCTTGTTACACGGGCTTAATTGCGGGGGTGTGTTAATTACGCCGCAATTACGCCGTGTGGACGGGTGGAGTAGGTAAGGGCGGTGAGCGGGGGCGGGAGCGGGGGGCTGGGCCATAGACTATCATTACTAGTGGCGCGTATACGCGCCTGTAAATGACTGTCACTTATCTCCCCCAGCATCGGATTCGCCGAGCGGGGAGAAGAGGAGTCGTAATCATAGTTTATATGAGAAACTGTGGATTACCGTAATGACTAGGACGTATTTCAGCCTGTAATTCGCGCAGTACGGCGCAAAATACGGGGCGAGATACGTCCCAAAATAAGCCGTGTGAACATTGCCTAAGTGTTGATGTGGCGCATACAGTACATAGGTTTGGTGCACTTTACGAATCATCTTAGTCACATCGCTTTTCTAGCCACTTTTTAAACGGGTTGTCTCACTACAAGGATTGTTTTTTATGTTAAATTCTTGCAAAAACAAGTCACTTTGCAATATGTGTCCATTAACCTATTCCTAGATATCCCCTCTTGTATGGGCTGCATCAGCCCCCAGGTTGCTATAGCTACAGACCTGTTTGTTTCTCTCCTGATAGGCTGCCAGCACTGGTTCTATAGCTACAGACCTGGCTCTACTGCAGCCTAGTGGAAGCCAGTAAAACATGTCCCTAAAATTCAAAATGAACCCGAGAAAACGGGCTGGGGTTTAAGATAAAATCGATGTAGGGGAGGACAACCCCTTTAAATATTTTGCAGAAACAAGTCACTTTGCAATATGTGTCCATTAACAGTGTCCTACCTATCCCTAGATATTTGCTCTTGTATGGGCTGCATCAGCTCCAAAGATTGCTATAGCTACAGACCTGTTCGTACTCTCCTGATAGGTTGCCAGTGCTGGTCACTATAGCTACAGACCTGTTCAATCTCTCCTGATAGGCTGCCAGTGATGGTCGCTGTAGCTACAGACCTGTTTGATCTCTGCTGATAGGCTGCCAGCGCTGGTCGCTATAGCTACAGACCTGTTCGATCTCTCCTGACAGGCTGCTAGTGCTGGTCACTATAGCTACAGACCTGCTGTCCCCAGCAGCTCATCACTGCAGGCCAGTAAAGCCAGTAAACCCGCTCCTGAATTAAAAAATGAAACCGAGAAAACAGGACTGACGTAAGATGAATCAAGGTAGTGAGACAACCCCTTTAAGTCCTGTCAATAATTCAGTTTGTGTGCAACATATAATAAATTTGGTGTAGACCAATGAAATAAGTTTGTTCATTGGATAAAGGTTTTAGCAGAATTGGCAGACAAGCTGATCCAAAAATTTATTCTAATATTTGAAGTCAGGAAAGATTTTTTCCTCTTTTAATGGGGCTACAGGCAGCCACCACCAAGGGGTTTGCGCACTCTAGGGCTATAGGTTGGACTTGATGGACCTGTGTCTTTATCCAAACTTATCTATTATGTAATCTAATATGACAGAGGACAATCTAGCCTCTGCTGATGCAGGCTCAGACTGGCCCACAGGGGATTAGGGGAAACCCCTGGTGGGCCCTTGAGCAAGGTAGACCTGGAGTTTTTAACTGCATGCAGAAGAGGCAAAAAAGCATAGAAATTGGGGAAAAAAGTACAATGCAGAGTATAGAAGGCATGTACAGTCATTTATAGCAACTGTAGGGAGGGCCCCTACAATAAACTTCACCGGTGGGCCCAGAAACAGCTCAGCTGGTGGGCCCCTAGAAGCAACTCCAACTGTGGGCCCTAGGCAACTCAGTCCGACACTGTGCTGATGGATGATGTAGGAAGAAGGAACTATTGGACATGTGTGATTTGAACATTGCAAATCATTTGTAAGAGCAAGAGATAGGCTATGTTCACAGGGCAATTATTGGGACGTATCTCGCCCCATATTTCGCGCCGTACTGCGCTTAATACGTGTTAAGATACGTCCCAATAATTACGGTAATCCACAGTTCTCATAGAGAACTATGGATTGCGTCTCCTCTCCCCACTCGCACAATACAGTGAGCGGGGAAAGAAGTGCATGTCAATTATTTACGGCGCATACGCGCCGTGAATAATGAATGTCTATGGGGCTGGCGGGCTGCCGCACCCCCCTCCCCCACACCCCGCCCCTGGGCACACGGCGGAAATTCGGGTGAAATACGTCCCCGCAATTACACCGTGTGAATATAGCCATAAGTTAACACCAGCGGGGTCTTTCTCGATTGAAATTAACATGCATTAGCTGAGCATACACGTTTACGGCAAAGTCAGGGAAAATAACCATTCAGTCCTCACCTGCTGCAATCAATTTTATTATTCAAATTGCTCAAATCCCTACAATTTGTTCCTAGACCCCATAATACGACATCTTATCTTTATAGAGTGCAGGTGACAGGTCAACTTTAACAGAAAAAAAGTAAAAAGAAAAAACTACAACCACACATTAACTTTGACAATGACCCAAAGGAATCCAGGTACTTAGCCAACCGCAACGATCATAATACCCCAGCCTAAATGTCATATGGGATATAACAATGTACACAGACCTGTCCTGAGCACATAAAACCATCTCCACTTCAGCAAATTCACCTCAGTGAATAAACAAGACAATAAAACATCAGAGACAAAAGTCATTAAAAATTAACTCAGACACAAAGGAGTCTTAGGATCCCGGGAATTCCCACTTTCTCCATAGTAGTTACTCTTCAACCCAAGACTGTGTGTATTCTCAGCATTGCCTCGGGTAAGTAAATAAGCACATTAACACAACCATATCAGCCAGTTAATGGGCTTGTTACTGGTATCATTAGTCAAGTATGGATTGACGAGCCTGGCATATGCTTAGAGGCCCTAATAAACTGCTGACAGTGCAGGATTGCTTACCATACTTACAAACTAGTTCAGACATAACTGTAGTTGCGTTTCTAGTGTTCATATAGTGGAAAAAAGCAACTATTATTGTGAGACTTTTTACAACCCACCCCACATATGTCCAGAAACGCCCAACAAAGAATGAGAAAGGCCACCTTTAAAGAGGACCTGTGACACCTATGGACATGTCTGCTGTAGTTAGTCCTTGTATTCCCCGTTAAATAATAATTCTGGAGCATCTTCTCTTAGGCTATGTCTACACTGCATCAGATAAAAAACGGCCCCAAAAGCGTCCGTTCTCTCTCTGATGCAGGGCCGCGGCTTTTGTCACGCTTTGTGCAAAAGCCGCGGCCACTTCTCTTTTCTCCCGACGCCCCCCCCATACAATAGCATTGTATGGGAAGACGTCAAGAAAACGAGAAGCACCGGCGTATTATACAACATGTTGTATAATACGCTGGTGCCGAAAGACGGGCAGAGAAAAGACGAGCTGTGTAGACAGCAACTCGTCTTTTCTATTGCCGTCTATGGCACCGCACTGACGATCGTATCTCCGGCGCTTTTAAAAAACGAAATGCGCCGGAGATACGATCGTAATCATGTGCAGTGTAGACATAGCCTTATAGCTCTGGGTTGTGCTGTTCCTCTGTTATTACGCCTAGAAATATATAACTGAATCTGTCAGGTAGGCGTTACCATTCCAGTTTCCAGAGAGGTGTGTCCCAGCACACAATGACTATCACCACTGATTGGACAATGTCAGACTGTGCAGGGACACTCTCTCAATTGGTAACACCCATCTGACAGATTGGTTATGAATGTCTAGGAGGACTAAGGGTATGTTCACACGGCTTATTTTGGGGCGCATTTCGCTGCATATTTCGCAGTGTACTGTGCTTAATACGCGGGGGAAAAACTCCTTTATAATAAGGCCCGTTTTACACGGCTTATTTCAAGAACTATTTACAACGGATTTCCGATGTAAATTCGTTCTGAAAAATGTCAGTTGAAAATCAGTTGCCCAAAAAAGTGCCACTAAGTGTGGCACGTATTTGTAACTGATTTCCTGACGGATTCACCATCTACAATCATTGTAGTGGTGAATCCCCTCCGGAAATAATTGACATGTCAATTGTTTTCCGTCCCGGATTGCCGTCGTCAATCCGCGGCGGCAATCCGGGAAAGGAATTTGGCGTCGTGTGAAGCGAGGCGTAATTTTTATTGAATCAATAAAACTAGGCTGTGACTTATTTCGGAGGCGATTTGCGACGGATTTCGATCGTTAAACCTTCGCAAATCCGTCGAAAATAAGCCGTGTGATCGAGCTTACGGTAATCCATAGCTCTCATACAGAACTTGTGAACATACCTTAACAGACGAATCCCAGAACAGAGATCTAAAGATAGATTCTTCAAATTGTTATTTCATGGGAACACAAGTGACCACAGTTCCACAATTTGGGACAGCCCATATGATGATTGATTTAGACGCCGCGGCCATCATCATATGGGCTGTCCCAAATTGTTTAAAGCCATAGTAATCCTTGTGTATGCAAACTTTTGAATTTGCAGAAAGTAATAAAAATGCCTTAAAAATTCCTCACTCTCTCATTATTCTGGCATTTGGCAAATATAAATAATTTTGGTTCCTAATTGACCTAAAACGGGGAAGGTTTATTCTGATCTCATGTCAGTAGAAAAACATGCAGATGGGGCTTTTTATGTAGTGTATGTAAACTTCTGGTTTCTACTGTAGTTCAAAATGAGAAATGATGGCTGAGATTGCTACGGTGAATAAATATATGACTTCAAATCAATTGGTTAAGAATATGCAACAGCATGATGGGTGATACGAAAAAAATACATAAAAGGTAAAATTTCATTGACCAAGCATATTAAAGGGGTTCTCTCGCTACAAAGATCATATATGTAATGATGGGGACAGTAAAAATAAGCACTTTTGCAATTGGTTTGCATTACCTAAATCACTTATAATATATATATATATATATATATATATATATATATATATATATAAATAATTAAATATGAGCTCATCTGTGTGTGTCTAGAGCTATTTCTGCAGCCAGAGACCGGGCCACGCCCCTTTGCTGTGATTGGCTGTCTGATATTTAATTCAAACTTTTGGGACACGCCCCCTGTGCTGTGATTAGCTGCCTGCACTCTGTGCTTAATCCCCTGTGAGAGATGGAAAATGAAAGTGAAACTAGCTGCCTCAGCTTTCTATGATGGCTGTGTCTGTATAATAAACACTGTATGAGCTCCTCTCTATGCTCCTGTCACAGTGATGGCCCTATGTAAAGGATCTGGGCAATTACTGAGTCTGTAGCTGCTAGGTTCACTCTCACCTCATATAACACAGCCTTATACACTCTGCTCCCCCTTATCGCTTGCCTTATAACAGAGTGAGGAGCAGATTGCATTTCTCACATTTGTTTCATAAGTTCAAGCTGTATGTATAACTGTTTACCCCAATGCAGGTGTTCTGGTTACAAAGAGCTTGTGGAGGGAGGTGACAGCTCTGCAGACATGATAACTGACCATTGCAGGATGTCTGCAGAGCTGTGGAATCCTCTCCCTTCCACTGCTCACACAGAATAATGATGTCACAAGTCTACAGTGAGGGAAGACATGCCTACTGGGAGGAGAAACCCACCTACTGGGATGAGAGAGATCCCTACTGGGAGGAGAGGCACGCCCTGGATTTGAAGCTGTAAGAGACAGAAACAGCTCAAGTCTGCGAAAGCTTGTGATAAGAAAACCCTTTTAAAGATTAGTATTTAATAAATAAATAAGCACATACAGACAGTCTCAGGTTGTGAACGGGATAGGGACTGTAGGTTTGTTCTTAAATTGAATTTGTATGTAAGTAATTGTGGTGCACACTCCAGCAAAAAAAAAAAAAAAAAAGTAGTTTTGGATAGTGCAGGGAAGAGTTAACACTTCTGCTACATTTCTTTTGCTCTCTTTGCCCCTGTTTAGAAGATTTTAACTAATTTTATGTCTTCGTGTGGTAAGCTGGCACTTGTAGTTCCACAGCTTCTAGCTGCATTGGGACATGGAACTGGAAATGCCAGCATACCACAGCAGCACAGTTCCAGTAAGGAAGGTAAAAAGAGCGGCTGTACCGGACAGAAGATGCTTACGACGTCCTGATGTTATTATGGGACGTGACTGTGTGATGTCAGCAGGCTGAGCCACACCCCATAAGTCTTCATTTTTAACTAGGAGTCAAATGTAATTTGGGGACTACCTGTACATAAAAAGTGAATTCATACACAACTATAAAGAGTTAAAGGACTATTCCCACCATAGACTTCGCTAGAATATGCCATCACAGTCTGATAAGTGCAGCTCCCAAACACACCCCTCACGTATACTCTGAACTCCCATAGAACAGAATAGACTCGCAGCTATCAGACCTTGATGGCATATCCTAGCGGTATGCCATCAAAGTCTATGATGGGAACACCCCTTTAACAAAATAGTAAGAAAAATACACAAAGGTATAAACATATGAGGGGTTGCCAAAACAGAGCGTTTTCTGAATGACACTTTATACACACTTGTAGGAATATAGTAAGTTTATTGGGGCGGCGCACATGAGTCTTGAGTCTTTTATACCTTTGTTTCATGGTCTTCTATTCAGGTTTGACTTAAATTATTTCTTATACTATTGGTGTCTTAGTCTGCCTATCTATACCCTGTCTTATATTTATATGACTGTATGATGTATGTGTGCTTTTTGCTTGGCGACTTTGCCATGACATATGATATTTATATTTTTTTTCTGAATTGTATTTTTAATGATTTGTCAATAAAAAATGTTGTTTTTTGTATTATATCTCAGGCAGTTTTGCCATCTTTTCTCAGTGGAAATTGTATGTATATTGGTAAAGCCCAAAGACGGATTCTGTTTCGCCACATGCGTGGTCTAACCATGGGCGTAACATGCAGACAAGTAATGTGACCCTGCTCTCCGCCATGTCGCGTCAACCAGCATGGAACAGATGTGCTGCAGATTTTCCATGCGGATTGGCCATGTAAAATCTGCAGCAGATTTCCATCTCAGCCACGTGAATGGGATTTTACAAATCTCATGAACCAGCACTTCATATACATAAGACGTAGTTGAGTACGGGTTTGTGATGTCTCGTGGCGGCCGGAATCGCATGACCCAGCGCTATATTTTGCCTATGGAAAAGAACATGTTGATTATGCAAAGCACAAACACAGCCCCTAGCATTGTACAGAGGACCCACATACTCCTATTTCACAGGCGAAAACATAATGACAGCTTCTCAGGCTTAGGAATAGAGAGGTTATCGAGTTTAGAAAACCCTTGTTCATATCACACCATATTGTGATTCTCTGTTTAGGGTCTTCATCTCTTGGCCAAAGTTAACAACAGCTACAAAGAGTGTCGCTCGCTCCGGAGGACCTGCCCTGTCCTGCATTACAAAAACACTCTAATGATTTGAATGGAAAGTGGGTATGCTTAATTTTACCATTGGTGGCGCAGCAGGGAAAGTTTACCCTACAGATCACAGGTGGCCCATGCAAGAGGACACTTTAGGCGACATGTCCCAATACGCAAATGCCAGTTTTTTGGTCTATTTTGCACCAAAAACACTTTTGACGCCATATTCTCGATGTACATGAACTGTTGTACACCAAAACTGGGCGCATTATACACCGGGCACGACACATTGTAATGCATTAAAAAATGTTACGCTGTGCGCCTTGGTAACACAATGCGCCTATTGAGGTGCATTACATACACGAGTAATGATATGTTATGCGCCTTCGTTACGCAATGCGCCTCAATAGGTGCATTACATACACTACCAATGATACGCCATGTGCCGCAATTTGCGCAATGCGCCTTTTTAGGCGCACTAGGTTTACTATGCAAGGTATACCGGACGCCAGATTTTTGAAAGGATCAGACTTTCTGGTGCAGTTTACACTGAATTAAATAGCCTAAAAACTGCCGCGGCACCGCCAATTTTCGGACATGTCGCCTTTTGTTATCAGCTTACTATCAAGGGAACCTTCTAACAAGTAGGGATTTTCTAAAATGGATATCTCTCTTAAGAAAACTGTTGTATCTGCTGTGTACGGACACCCTCCAAGACACAATGTATATACAAAGCAATACTCGGACTCTCTAATTATCTCACCTACAAAAACAAAATGTGGCAATTGTAGGACGACTAATAGCTGGAGCACTTGTCTCGATGTGGTCTGTTACCTAAACTGAAGGAACAAGATTGTACTTATGATAGTTTAGGGTACTGTGGATATACAACAGAACAATGCTGTTAACAAGACAGTAAAAACAAGCAAGTGTATCTTTAAGAGAGCTGTTTACACTTGGAGCTCCTGGGGGACCGTAGGCTGAGGTTGTCCTATAATTTGAGCGGAAAGGGTTAAGACAAAGCACACTTTTCTCTGTCAGAAAGTCGGAAAACAAACACCGTAACTGGAGATAAGACAATACTGGTGCAGAATGTCTCCCAGCTCCACATTACTGGTAGGCAACCAAACAAAAAAGGAAATGAGAGATGCTTTTTGTCTTAGCAGGATGTGATTAGGCCAGAAGGAACCTAATGTGCTTCAAGGATGGAGATGTTCTATCTACTGTTGACTTTGCAGGTCAAGTGTTAAAACCTTTTACAAATAAGCTTGTAGCAGATATGGAACCTCCCAGCGAGGGGGATTTTTTTCTTTCACACCATAAGGATGGTTTCTTGCCTTACTTCATCAGGTAGTCAAGAGATTTCTTAAAGGGGTTTTGCCACAAAGTAAAATTTATGTGGGAAGTTTGAAAATTAAATAATAAACATTTTCACCATTCATCATTATTAAAAATTCTGCACCACTTTTGTCTTAGCTGCTTCTTTAGTGATCCATTGTTTACAGCTCGTCTCCAGGGGATACGACCAGAGCTGTGAGCATCTCACTCCTGGTCGCACATGCTCAGACATCACCTCTCCTCTCAGGCAGCTACTGAGTGTTCAAACCCCGGGTGCTGTCATTCTACTCCCGTCCTTTGGACTAGTTAGTAATAAGTCAAACAGTGAAAATGAAAAAAAAAGAAACCTCAATGAGATATGTGCATTGATAAAGAGAAAAAAAAAATCAACAGGTTAAGGAGAACCTGTCACATAGATTATACCCCCCTTGCTGAGGGCAGCACAAGCTAGTGTCAGACCTGCAGTTTCCAGCGCTGTGTCCCTTATTCTGTAAGATGCTGGAGTTCTCGTGTGTTTAATGCTCAAATCTGCAGTTTTCAGCCAGAAGAGTCATTCGAAGAGTCCTTCAAAGAGTCAGTTTTTTTTCAAACCCGGCCAATCGAAGGCTAGCCTTTGGTGGGCAGGGCTAACACCTGCTCATGAATAAGATTTGAGGGGTAAATGTTCTAAAACTGCTGCATCTTACATAATAAGGGACACAGTGCTGGAGACAGCAGGTCTGACACTAGCTTGTGCTGCCCTCAGCAAGGGGGGCATAACCTATGTGACAGGTTCCCTTTAAGTTCTTGCAGGGATTTGAACCAAGGACCCTTGTGCTGTAAAGCAAAAATGTTACCTCTGAGCTACAGTGTAGCTACTTACAATTCTATACATAAATAGACTTTTCTTTCACTACAGAGAGGAAAGGCCTGGTGATGTCATCCTGTTGGGTCACATGATATGTAATTCAAACAAATCACACACGCCCCCTTCTGAGCACACAGAGCTGAAGAGCTGCATGCAGGAGGCATGAAATGAGATTGTGACAAAACCCCTTTAAGCTATGTCTACACAGCACAGGATTACAGTCAGCGGATTCAGTATTTAGAATCTGACTGTAACCCAGTGGCCATAGACCTCAATAGAAAATCCATGCTGAAGTCTACACAGCAGGGATTTTCTACTGTGGGATTGCTAAACCATTGCCCTTCACCGGAAGATGGAACATGTTCTATCTTCCGGCATTTCCCGTACAGTCAATGTACTGGGCCGGTGGGAAATCCGAAAACCGAACACTTTTTTTGGAAGACATTTTAACATTTGCTTTGTAGACATAGCCTTACGCCTACTAAATTAAGACACTGATGCTTATGGTGAAGCACCACCTTTGTAGCCACTCTAATATCCTGTTTTCCCGAATATAAGACAGTGTCTTATATTAATTTTTGCTCCCAAAGAGGCGCTAGGTCTTATGTTTAGGGGATGTTTTTTTTCTATGAACAAGAATTCACATTTATTGTTGAACAAAACATCAACATGTATTAATATACTGTAGTGATTTCCATTACAGACATCAGCATAAGCAGCCAAACTCTGAATTGCATAAAAAAAATGCACTATGTCTTATTTTCGGGGGGGTCTTATTTTCGGGGAAACAGGGTATATTAGGGCATCTATCAACTTCAGCTCCTGCTCCAAGGAACCCCAGCATAGTAGGCAGATCATGTGCCAGCAGGGGCATTCCTGGAATTCATAGGGCCACATAGCAAAGTAGGATAGGCCCCACCACTGAAACAGCAAGAAAGGTAGCAATAATAATAGGAATTAAAATAGCACCATACATCAGAGAACACACAGAGTGGTAATAGATATCAGACAACCACCAATTTCTTGTTCCCAACAAAAAATACGTTTCTAGAGTGGACTGTATAGGAACTGATATGGCTTCTACAACTATAGTTATATCCAAGTGTCCCACCATGGCTGCCATCAGTAATTTCAGGGCCCCATACAGTCAAAGCTTTTACACCATATCAGTGGGGCCCTTTCTTGCTAAAAAAAAATTGGTCATGGGACCTGACGGGCATACCACCAGTACTGACCTAATGGCACCTCTGTGTGCACCCATTTGCTACCCAGCATAGCTTCTGTTTACATACATATTCTCCCCAAGAATAATATTCGCATCATGGCCCAAGTCAGAATCTAAGTCTACGGACACTGTTCAGCTGTAATACTAAAGTAGAGAGGTCTTACAGGGGTTGTCTACTTTATACTTTTTTATGAAAGTCACCTAAAACAAGCTGATCACAAGATATCCCTCTGTAGACACCCCCAGCAATCAGCCATAGTCTGCGGGGAAAATCTAGCAGAAAGTATTTCCTTCTACTGCAGTGCCCCCAAAGGCGAAAAGAAGCATTACATGATGCTTATTCAAATCAGTGGTCTGTCCTTGTAATACATGGATATGCTTGGTCCTAAAGAGAGACAGACACTCTTCTTCATAGCAACTCTCTGTTCCAACTGAAGACTGAGGCTCTTAAACAGGGTACTCCCTTCTATTGACTCACAAGGCCCTAATAGGGTATTTGAAAATGAGACTTTTTAAGGAGGAAACACTCTTCCCACTTACATATAAGGTGCAATTTCGGTGAAAGATGTACACCCCCAAATTGCATGTAACTGTTAAAACAATTTTCTAATATCTACTACCTGTGCAACAAATCTAAGGGTATGTTCACACGGCGTAATTGCAGCGCGTACGGTACGTGCCGCAATACGCCAGGTGATTTGGGAGTCGCGCGTATTCCCGAAGCACGGGGGGAAGGGGGGGTGTCAGCCTGCCGACCCCATCGAAATTCATTACTAGAGGCGCGTAATCGCCGCGAATAATTGATGTCACTTATCTCCCCGCTCGTACAATACAATCATATTATACGCGCGGGGGAACGAGGCGTAATCCATACTTCTCTATGAGAACTATGGATTACCGTAATTGCTGGGCGCATTTCGCCGTATATTAAGCGCAATACGCGGTTATATACACCCGCATTTACAATGCAAAATAAGCCATGTGAACATTCCCTAATCCATTTTTGCTAGAAAGTGACAAACAGGCTATTATTTATGGGACCTATTATAGGTTACAATTTTTTCACTTTAGTACTTCAAGTGTTCAAGGGTGTAAAAGTTTCTGTGGTTTGAAGTGTGAATGAGTTAAGCTATTCTGGATTTTCATGTTAATGGGTCTGGCTGTTAGGGGTATTAAGGTGTTACTGAGCCAAACCTATGTCACTTTTAGACCATTACACCTTTGTATACTCAAGGTATTAAGTACAGCTATATAATGTGAATTGTAATTAAACCTGTAGGCAGTATCCAGCCTACTTACTGATGGTAACAGGACATCTTTACTACACTGCATGGAGTACAAAGGAACTAAAATACACTAATTATACAAATCACATAGTGTAAAAGTCAGCGGTAGTGGATCCTCCAGACCACCGCAAGTGATGGTGAAAGCCACGCCAGGGAGCGGAGTCTGAGTAGATCCGGTTATTACGAGAGCCCGCCGCAAAGCGGGATGGACTTGCTGCGGTGGAGCACTACCAGGTCGTACTCCTGACGTGACTTGCTTGCGGTGGAAGTCGAGGTGTGGTGTGGTACAAAATCGTGAAGCAAGCTCGTAGTCGGGGACAGGCAGGAAGGTCAGGATGGGCGGCAAAGGTTCGTGGTCGAGGGACAGAGGCAAAACAGTACGGTACACAGAATACGCACGACACAATAGGAACGCTTCCTCTCAAGGCACAGGGCACTATCGATTCGGCAGGGGTAATAGGAAAGGGCAGGGCTTAAATAGAGTCAGCGCCCGGTGTTAACAAATCACAGGCACGATGTCTCTTTAAATTTAAGTGTAGTACCGCGTGTGCGCACTAGGGAGCGAGCACGCACCCGGCAAGCCACAGGAGTGCGGTGAGTAACCAGTAGAGCTGTGAGTGTGCCCGCAGCCCGAGGACCGGGCCACGGCGCCACCCGCAGCAGGGAACGCAGGGGTCACGGGGACCCCCATTACACATAGTAACCTTGACATTTCTACAGTCTTTCTTTTGTTCACTTGTTACTTCTATGTTCACATGGCATGTTCGTGTGAAAATACGCTTTTAGATACGTGTTTGGATTCATCTGTCGGACCCTAAATGGACCCAAACACGTATCTTATAATGTGCAGTGTGATGAACATTGCTTTTACTTTGAAACATGCATCGGCGTTCACGCCAGTGATCCCTGATGTGCGTCTCATTGCGTCTTTCGGATCTGTTCCAAGAATTGATGTCAATTCTTGGTCTAAAAGACGCAGCAGTTGATTTAAAACTATAGGGTGCGATACTGATGCATTCAATGCGCTTCCAAACACACAGCTGTGCGCTGGATATGTGTTGGATCCGTTCTGCTGCGTTTTTTTAATGCAATTTTCGGATCCAAAATCGGAGCCAAAAACGTCGTGTGAACATCCCCTAATAATGCGCTGCATACCATGGACCCCAAATCATGTTCCCTAAATGAAGTAACAGCCATCTCCTTTCTTTCATCCTCTTGGTGTGACTGCAGGCCCGGAGCAGACGTGGCGCCCCGCGGTGTTGTATAAACAGGGAAAAAGTTTATGTAACCGATAGCCTTGTTTATACAACAGGCGGCAAACAAGGTTTTCTCAAAAAAGATTAAGGCGTATCAATTGTCTATATGTTTATACAATACCTCAGAGGTAACAAGCTGCCTCCATTGATGGCCTCTGTATACAGACCTCGAGCTGAATATAGACCATAGGTAAGGACCGACTCCCCATAGGCCAGGGGTGCACAACCTTTTCTGGTCTGAGGGCAACATTGTCATATTGAACCCATCCCAATGGCCACTATAAACCTAAAGCTATTTTGAGGAACTTATTTATAGAATAGAATAGATGATAAATGTCTGATAGGCGCTGGTTCCACTGCCAGGACTGTCATCTATCAAGATGATTGGGGTCCCGTTCTCCAATGTTCACACCATGTATGTAATATGAATGGAACCTCAAAGGGGCTCTACATCCTTGTGGGGTCTCCAAATTATCTTAAAGGGGATTTATCGCTTCATCAGTTCATCTGTTTCATTGTACTTTCAGTTTCTCAGCTCCTCAAATCCAGGGGCGTTTCTTCCCCTCCCAGCTGGGTGTTTCTTAACTGAAGGGGGATGACATGATGATTTGTGGTATCTGTCAGGATGCCATAATAATTTATCCCATCGCATACCATGGCAGGGCCACTTCCAGGACTTGTGTAGGGAAAACGTAGTCCTAATTGGCCCTATATCATGAACATGTGCGGTCCACCACGCTTTTGTATCTGATGCAGAAACCGTATTTGGTCGCTAAACAGGGCAAATGTACTCCGAGGTTGCCCTATAGAAGTCTATAGCCCGTCGCGGCTCAGCCACGGTATCCATAAATTTTTACAGTATCCCAATGGATACCAATGGGCTCTCAAAAACCAATGGGCTCTCAAAAACAAGATGTGAATAGGGTCTAATAGCAACCGCCTTATGTTCATACTGACATATGAAGACAACTCAATAAGAAAAGTTGAGCATGTTCCATTATACGGTACAGGTCACACTGACCGACTAGCTTCAGGCTTTGCAAAAGAAACGTTGCTCCGTGGCTCAGGGCTTAAAGTTGCAAAGTTGTCGATCATCAAGAAACTTCAGAAATGTGTACCGGAGTCTGAAATCTCATTATAACATATTTTTCAGACAGCGCACAAATGGCCTGAAATGCTACAATTGCAGCTCTTTGTGTGAGCGCAGCAGAAATACTCTCTGTGCCCTAGTAACTGGATGCAAACTGTTCTTTCTAGTGGATGAATGCTATTACTAAGAAAATTGAATTTTCAATACGTTCCCATCAAAGCAGAACATTTAATAATTGCTATTTACATTCCTTACTGAGACTGTCGGCTAAAACGCCGGCACCGGCCTGAACCTGATCATCGTGAACACAGTGACCTCAGGTGGCAGTCACGAAAATGGCGGCAGCTCCAACAGAGGGAGAATTTTTTATTTAATTTTTTTAAGAAGATGTAATTGACAAATCAAACACTTCAAGGTTAAAAGAAGAACGGACTCTGAAATGCATAAAATTTGTTGCTTATGAAGTTTAAGGATGGAAATGAAAAATTCTGCTAAGACCATATGCAGGTATTACATAGAACAGCTGCTGCTACGTATGACCAATCGTGTCCTGCTAATGTGCAAAAACTCTAAGAAGTAGTAGTCTCAATAGAATCTACCCAGAGTTGTATCTGACTATGGGAAAGTTGTGTAACCATCCTCTGTGAACCCCTTTTCTAACTATTGAGCAATATTGGAGGAGGGGTATACCCGTGTATACCATAATCAGAAAATCATAGTTGGCAAACTGGACTACTCTGGCCAAGGTCCTAGGGGATAGATACTAAACAACAACTTAAAGGGGGTGTGCCACAAAGTAAAATTGATGTGGCAAACTTGCAAATTAAATAATAAGCATTTTCATCATTATTAAAAATTCTGGACCGTTTTTGTTTTACTGCTCCTTTAGTGATCGATTGTTTACAGCTCGTCTCCAGGGAATACGACCAGGGCTGAGAGCTCCTCAGTCCTGGTCACACATGCTCAGACATGACCTCTCCTCTCAGAGTGATCAAACCCCAGGTGCTGTCATTCAACTCCCGTCCTCTGTACTCCTTAGTAATTAGTCAAACAGTGCAAACAAATAAAGAAGAAACATCAATGAGGTCTGTGTGTGAAAATAAAAAAAATCCCCAGTTTTGGTTCCTGCGGGGATTTGTTACCGCTGAGCTACATTGTAGCTACTCACAGATCTATGCATAAACAGACCCTGCTTTGACTAGAGAGAGGAAGGGCATGGTGATGTTATCCTGATGGGTTACATGATATGCAATTCAAACACATTACACACGCCCCTTTCAGAGTACACTGAGCTGAAGAGCAGGAGGTATGAAATGAGATTGTGGCAAATTTAAGAAAGGAACAGAAGGAGGATTTACAAGTGGTGCAATTTTCGTTGTTGTAAACTCCTGTGCGTTGCATTTGTTGTGGATTTACTACTATGGATTTTTACCAAAAATATCCAAAAGTTCTACATGTATAGGGCCTTATGTATAAAAAAAACTGTCAAGGTGTTAGCATGTCCTATGTCAGTTAGTACCAGAAATATTGCTACCATTTGGTTGGTTGACCACATGATACGCTAAGACATTTATATATGTGGGCCAAGCCAATAGAGGGATACTTGACACCTTATTGTTTAAAGGATAGATGACACTGTAGTTGCGAGGGAGGGGTGGAGGTTGAGGGGAACAATGCCACGCAACTACAGAGTTGGGGTATTTACTAATATATATATATATATATATATCCATACAGCCTGAACTGATGAAATCAATGTGAGTGTATAAGGCTTTGTTATATAAGGGGAGCAGTACATAAGGCTGTGTTATATGGGGGGACAGTGAATCTAGCAGCTAGAGACTCAGTAATGCCCAGATCCTTCACATAGAGCGCTCATTGGGAGATGAGCATAGAGAGGAGCTGAGACAGCTTTCATTACACAGCCAGCACCCAACATAGAAAGGTGTTTCACTTTCATTTTACACAGCTCAGAGGAGAGTAAGCACAGAGTGCAGGAAGCCAATCACAGCGCAGAGGGCAACAGGGGGGCGTGTCCCAACAGGGCTGAATGAAATATCAGACAGCCAATCATAGAAAGGGGGGCATGGCCCGACCACTTGCTGCAGAAATAGCTCTAGACACACACAGATTATTAGTTCACAGCTGCTATATTAAATGATTTAGGTCATACAAACCAACTGCAAACGTGCTTATTTTTACTGTCCCCATCATTACAGATATGATCTTTGTAGCAAGAAAACCCCTTTAACTCTTCTATTTTTGAAAGCATTCTTATTTGGAGCATTTTTTGCACACCTGCCTAAAACTTTTGTACAGTCTTATGTATATGTATTAAAGAATAAAAGGTCCAAAAATTGTGGTGACATGTTGGGGGTTAGTCTACATTGCTTGTTGCCCAGCGACTCTTTCTATAAATCGACCTTGTACAGATATAGGAAAATTGAGTTGCAACTAATGTAGGAGCTATAGCAGCGACGAGGACAAGATATGACAAAACACTTGCTGCTAGCCCCACTTACTGCTGCTCGTTGACAGGTCTCTACCTACTCACAATGATAATTAGAATCAGCAGCAAGTGGGTGGGGCTAGCAGTGGGTGGGCGGAGCTAACACTTGCTCATGAATAAGCAGGACTCCTCTCTGGCAGAACAGGCTGCTAGATTGGAGTAGGAAATGTTCTGGAACTACTGCATCTTACAGTATAAGGGATGGACTGCTGGAAACAGTATGTCGGTCACAAGCTTATGCTGCTCTTAGTGGGGACAGCCTAAGCTATGTGACTACCTCCGAGGGGATATCTTTTTTTTATGTGACCTGCCATGTTTTTGTGACCTACACAAAAGGATATACCACCAGCAAATAGAGCAAATATAGTCTATACAGCACTACATTTGCTCTACTAATGTCTATGGGCCAGCCGCGGCCAGGGTACCTTTTTTCACGGTGCCCCAATACGCAATAGCACAGGATGATCCCAGCCCTAGAGACACAAACTTGTAGATACTTTTACTTGGAATCAAACGGAAATTGAAGACTGGAAAACGGTAACGAGCCAAAATACTAATTAACAAAATGGGTTGTATTATTTGTTGCACAGAGAGTCACTTGTGATCAATGAAACTTCCCGAGATAAAGGTCTCTGCAGCAAAGCATTTGCGCCGGCAACTGGACAATATTCTGGAACGATAGGGTCCTGAGTCCCAGAGCTGTGGAGTCGGAGTCGTGGAGTCGGTGCCTATTTTGCAGGAGTCGGAGTCGTCATAAAATGGATCGACTCCCAAAATATATAATAAGTTGGTCCAGTTATTTCGATGACATGGAGCAGGCAAAGCGCTGCCCCGGGGAAAAGATTCTGCTCCCAGGGCAAACAGATTTTAGCAAAATTTTTCACCTGCTTTCAAAGAAGTAGAAGAGTTCAACCATTCATCAAATCTGACTGTGGCTGAGGCAATTCCTTTATACCCTGACATTGTTAGAGATGTTACCCCTGTGGTCACTGCTTTGCCCCCCTCCCAAGTTAGTGTAGAGAGGCCGTTCTCTAGCCTGGAAATAATGAGATCAGATGTAAGGTCATGTATGCAGGATCTGATGGAGGCAATACTATTTCTCAGAACAAATTCAGAGACTCCACAAATGTTCCTGCAGTGTTTTCCATATTTACAATTTTTTGTGTTCTAAACTCATATCCAATAAATATATTTTACACTGACAAGCAAAATGGTAACAATGTTTTGAATTTGTGACTTTCAGGCTCCATATCTCACCATCCACTACAGCTTTGTACTTGAGGCTACTGGAATTTTATATACAGTCTTCTTACCTATCTTATACATTAATATGACTTGCAAGTATTTAGCATCTGCTTAGTTCTGCAGATTCTTTCCTGTAACTGCATTGTTACTGTTTTGCTCCTAAAAATCAAATTGTTAATTTTTATTATTTTGTTAGGATTTGGGAAATCCACCTTTGGTTTTCAATACTGCCTGACTTGGATACAAATACAGCTTTTTCTTCAACTCTACCCACAAGTGTTCAAAAGATCAAAACATCGTTACCCTTTTGCTTGTCAGTGTCTGTTCTACCTAAAAAGCTTGATTATTGTATCATAAGGTGATAAACAGCCTGATGTTACCGTTTTACTACAGTAAAGTTATCACTGTAACATGCGCCGTGTATGAGGGAGTCAGGAGTCGGAGGTTTGGGGAATTGAGGAGTCGGAGTCGGGGCTTTGGCTTGCCGACTCCACAGCCCTGCTGAGTTCAAATCCCATTGAGGGCAACATCTGCAGGGAATTGGTTTATTCTTCAGATGTTTGTGTGAGTTTCCTTCTGTACTTCACAAACATACAGATGAGATGAGATGAGATGTCTCCCAAAGAAATTGGCTCTAGTGTGTTTTTGGGAAAATTAGACTGTGAACCTTTCTAGGGACAAGGATTAAGGTCACTAATGACAATTTTGGTACATTGCTATGGGATATGTTGGTGCTAAATAAGCAAAATGAATGAATAATAAATCATGGTTAAGCTACTGTGTACTACCGAATTCCTAGAAAGCATGTATGTCTAGTACCAAAGGTCAAAAACTTTCACAGGAGCAAAAGCCCAAATTGTGAAAGTTCTGATAGGGTACACAGGCTGCCCACCCGACACCGAGCCATCAGGCAGAGCATAACAAAACTATATTTATAGGTGTCTAAGCCTTAAAAATGTAAATACAATGTTTAGGCCGGTAGCTGTTTACGAGGCTTAGTCTTCATTTTGCAGCAGCTGTGGTTGCCTGGTGTACAGAGGGCTAAGTATAGATTTACCAGAACCATAAACATGGCAGGTGGCTGCCCACTAAGCGCCCGTCCGTTCACTGCTTTATGTTCCAGGATTTAAAGGTAAAAGCTAATGTTGTGTCGATAAAAGAGTAGAAAATGAAAGGTAGCGGGCACAACCTAAATACACAGGGTGCGGTACTAGACAATCATATGAAACAACAAAAAAGTAGCACAGGGAACCTGTCACATAGTTTATGCCCCCCTTGCTGAGGACAGCACTAGCTAATGTCAGACCTGCTGTTTACAGCGCTGTGTCCCTTATTCTGTAAGATACTGGAGTTTTAGAGCATTTAAAGGGGTTTTATCATTACATTAAATGGTCTACAGAATAAGGGGACAGTGAAAACAAGCAACTTTGCAATTGGATGTCATTAGCAAAGCTGTCTTGTATTCACAGTATTCCTTATCTTCTGTTTCTGTAAACACTGTTCCCCAGTGCCGGTCGGATTCCACCTCCTTTCATTTCATTGGCTGACGGCTCTACTAATTTACATTCTGTCTGGCCCCCGGTCGTATTCACGGGAGCGCGCATTCCTGCCTCTCTCACTCAGAATAAGGGGCCGGCAACATTTCACTCTGACAACCAGCAGCTGCACAGTAACACTGCAGCTGCTTCTACAATCAGACAACAGCAGAATTGTGCTCAGTGCCTAATGCTGCTGCATGTAAACATAGAAAGGAAACAGATCTGTGCTGCTCTGGATGAGTTCACAGAAGACTGGATTCAGCTGTGAGAGGAGAAGAGATCAGTGCTCTGAGTTCATAGAAGACTGTCTAGACTGAATGCAGGGTGTGGTATGTAAACGAACAGCTCTTACAAAAAGAGACTGCATAGGGAAAGGAATGATACAGTGACAGAGAGGGGGGGTAAGAGCAGGGATGTGCTATCTCCTCCCACTGATCTCAAACAAACACACTGACCCGCGAGCGAGCCCGAACAGTGACGGGGGGGTGATGCTGTCCCCCCCCTTCAGATAAGAAATACCACGCTGGGAGGGGAAGAAACGTCCCGGTATTTGAGGAGCTGAGAAACTGAAAGTCCAAGGAAACATACGAACTGATAAAGCCATAAACCCCCTTCGATGCTCAAATCTTATTCATGAGCAGGTGTTAGCCCCGCCCACCAAAGGCTAGCTCCGCCCACCTGGCAGTTATTCGAGTTTCTACCTATTCAAAGTAATAGGTTTATCAGTTGAAGTGGGGGGGCTAGCCTCAGGTGGGCGGGGTTTGAAAAAAACAGACTCTTAATGACTTTTCTGGCTGAAAACTGCAGATTTGAGCATTAACTGCTCTAACTCTCCTGCATCTTACAGAATAAGGGACACAGAGCTGAAAACAGCAGGTCTGACACTAGTTTGTGCTGTCCTCAGCAAGGGGGGCATAACCTATGTGACAGGTTCTGTTTAAGCAAGTCTGCACATGCCCAAATGGTATACGTAATATGAATCTTTATTAATGCAGAAAAAAAGATTAAAAACAATTAAAATAGGGGAAAAAAAAGATGATTAAATGTTTCCCTAAAGAAATAACCACTCTGTTAAAGGACAGCTCCAGTTTTTTTTTATATTCACTTAGTTCATTAAATGATGTTTTTAGGTGAAAAGTAAAATAAACGTAAAATAACCTGCAGCTAAATATAGGATCTCTGACTGATGCAACAGTGATCTGTTAGGTCATGTGACCTGCACTCTGATTGACAAAAAAGCACTGTTCTTTTGGTAATATAACAGGAGAGGTCAGCTCACCAGATCCAGGGTAATCTTGCAAGGAGTCCAAGTAGTGGGTGCAGAGCATGAGAATGATCACCAGCCGAACTTTAGCAATGCAATTGTAAAAAAGAAGTCCAACAACAGCACACACAGCGCAAAGGCAGGGCTATAGCTATAAAATCATCCTTTTTTTCTTTAAATCTTTTTAAAAAACAGCAATAGAACATGCTCCATAGCAGCAAAGAAATCGCACTGCGTTTCGGCAATCTATGGCTTATTTGTAGTGTTAAAGGGGTTGTTTCAACTCAAAGTTTCATAGGATGCATGAATGAAATAATGCTGCTTTGCTCTGTCACTTCCTGGTCAAGCTGTCTGTAATTAGCATATGAGCTCCATGTATTCAGACTTCTTTGTTTATTATGTTTATTAGTCTAGATTAGCTAAATTACCTTCTACCAGGACAGGAGAAGCTTCTGAGCAGTAAACAGTAGAGTAATTACTGTCTTTTGTCTGAAAGATCAGATAACACACAAGCTCTCACTGCCAGCCGAGACCTGTGAGGTGACGTCACTCCCTGCTATCAGATAAAACAAACAGCAGGGGAGAAGGAGTACACAGGTCGGTCACTTGGGAAACTAGAAAGCCCTCAGAAGGTGATAAAATCATTTGTAGCTCCTTAACAAAAAAAGATGAACAAAGCAATATATTTGGAAAACGTCTTCATTTAGTGTTCCCTACATTTTGAAAGCTATTCTTTCTAGTGAGACAACCCCTTTAAATAAAAAAAGGATGATTTTATAGCTATATCCCTGCCTTTGGATTGTGTGCGCTGTTGCCGGACTTCTTTTTTTTACAATTGCACTGTTCTTTTGCTGTTAATAGGAAATC
Source organism: Phyllomedusa bahiana (assembly GCA_025379985.1). NCBI lineage: Eukaryota > Metazoa > Chordata > Amphibia > Anura > Hylidae > Phyllomedusa > Phyllomedusa bahiana. Next base: position 96,782 of record JAODAL010001583.1, on the reverse strand, counting down.
AGTCTATAGATTCCTATGAGACTGACTTTGAACCTCCCATAGGAATGCATAGAGAAATTCACTACTGGGTTATGCAACCAAAACTCCTTATATTCCTCCCTTCACCCACATTTTCCCCACCCTTAGTTGAACTTGATGGACATGTGTCTTTATTCAACAGTACTAACTATTGTAACTATGTAACTGCTGTGTCAGTGTTTTAGCTTCTCAGAGTGTAGGTCACATGAATCAGTTGCAGCAGTGAGAAATCCTGTATTCAGCTACAGTTAAAGGGGTTGTCTCACTACATTGATTCATCTTTCTTCAGTCCTATATTCTTAGTTTCATTTTTTAATTCAGGGGCGTGTTTACTGTCATCTACTGACTACTAGTGGCCTGCAGTGATGAGCTGAGGACAACAGGTCTGTAGCTATAGCGCCCAGTGCTGGCAGCCTATCAGGAGAGAACAAACAGGTCTGTAGCTATAGCAACCTGAGGAGCTGATGCAGCCCATACAAGAGGGGATATCTAGGAATAGGTAGGACACTGTTAATGGACACTTATTGCAAAGTGACTTGTTTTTGCAAGATCATTAACATAAAAAGCAGCAATCCTTGTAGCGAGACAACCCCATTAAGAAAGATACTGGCACTACTAGAAGTAATTTCTAACTAACTAAAAATGTTCCTTTAAGAGTGTCACACCAGTATATAGAAAGAAGTAATAAAGTCCATTCCATATTGCATAAACAATATAAAAAAATGTAAAACATGACCATAAAATGTTGAAATTCAATGTTATTTGTGATTAATAGGACATGAGGTAGGCAACAAGAGTTCCAGCTACACAGATATCAAAACAAATCTGTTTATACAACACTTAAAGGGGTTTTCTCACCACAAGCTTGCGCAGACTTGAGCTGTTTCTCTCTGTTACAGCTTCAAATCCAGGGTCAGCTCTCCTCCCAGTAGGCGTGTCTCTCCTCCAAATAGGTGTATCTTCCCTCACTGAAGACTGGTGACATCATTATTCTGTGTGAGCAGTGGAAGGGAGAGGATATCACAGCTCTGCAGACCTCCTGCAGTGGTCAGTTCTTATGTCTGCAGAGCTGTCACCTCCCTCCACAAGCTCCTTGTAACCAGAACACCTGCATTGCTGTAAACAGTAATACATACAGCCTGACCTAATGAAACAAATGTGAGAAATGCACTTTGCTTCCTCTCTACCTCCTGCCTGATAACAGAAGGGTATAAGGCTGTGTTATATGAGTGGAAGAGTGAATCCAGCAGCTAGAGACTCATTAATTGCCCAGATACTTCACAGAGTGATACTTCACTGGGTGATGAGCATAGACAACTCAGACAGCCTTTATTACACAGACAGCAGCCAGCACAGAAAGTTGTTTCACTTTGTTTCACACAGCTCAGAGGGGAGTAAGCACAGAGTGTAGGCAGACAATCACAGCAAAGGGGGCGTGTCCCAACAGGGCTGAACAAAATATCAGGCAGTCAATCACAGCAAAGGGAGTGTGACCCGACCTCACGCGACAGATTTAGCTCTAGACACTCACAGATTAGATCATATCTGCTATACTAAATAATTTAGGTAATGCAAACCAATTGCAGAAGTGCTTATTTTTACTGTCCCCGTCATTACAGATATGATCTTTGTAGTGAGAAAGCACCTTTAAAGCCATATGTGCAAAATATAACATATACATGAGAGCAATGAATAGTAGGATCCTATATGCCAGAAAGGACACCATCACGTATCGTCATTTACAGCAGCTTCTTTAGGGGTCCTATTGAGCATGAATAGGACATTGATTTTCATTTGTGGTAATATTTTACCTTTTTTTATACTTGATTTATGTTATATGGGTCTTTATATTGTTTTCTATATGCGGGTGTGACACGGTCTATAGACAGTAGAGTGGTCATTTTTTTAGGGAAAAATGTTCTCTTTTTTTCTCCTATTTTAGATGTCTTTAATTCCTCTTTGTGAGCATTAATAAAGACTCATATTACTTATACCATTTGGGCGTGTACAGATTTGGTTAATGTGCTACTTTTTCTTGTGTTCATAGCAGCACAAACTCAAAAGCTTCCCTGTCTAGTACTAATTATTCTAAGGTTCTTGCCTATAAACAGAATTCCACAACCACAGTAAAGACTGACACAGACAGTTACTATGTGTAATGCTGCAGTTTTATGTAGCATAATATATGCATGCATGTGCTAATTTGAAAGCCTAAGCTAAAATCCTTCTCCAGAATACATGACTGCGAAATCCAGTCTACACCTTGTCCTGATTCTCACCCTCATCATTATTTGGTCATTAAGAATACTTGGTGCCAGCAGAACAGTCGTGTAAAGACCTGGGCAGGAAGGAAAGGATGTCACCCACCCTGCAACCCCGATAAGCGAGTGCATGACTCACCTATGTAGTCATTACTTTCCTTTATTCAGGACCAAAGCAGCCGTCACTGTGTCACATATGAAAAGGTAAAAAATGTTACAGTGTGTGTGTGTGTGTGTGTGTATACCGTGTATACAGTGGGGAAAATAAGTATTTGATACACTGGCGATTTTGCACGTCTAATTTTTATCGTGGGTACACTTCAACGGTGAGAGGCAGAATCTAAAAAAAAATCCAGAAAATCACATTGTATGATTTTTAAATAATTAATTAGCATTTTATTGCATGAAATAAGTATTTGATACAATAGAAAAACAGAACTTAATATTTGATACAGAAACCTTTGTTTGCAGTTACAGTGGTCAGACGTGTCCTGTAATTCTATGACAAGTTTGTACAGACTGCAGTAGGGATTTTGGACCACTCCTCCATACAGATCTTCTCCAGATCTTTCAGGTTTCGGGGCTGTCACTGGGCTACATTGAGTTTCAGCTCCCTCCAGAGATTTTCAATTGGGTTCAGAGATGGAGACTGGCTGGGTCACTCCAGGACCTTGAAGTTCGTCTTAGGCCATGTTCACACGGCTTATTTTAGGACGGATTTCGTTCCGTATTTCGCGCCGTACTTTACAAAATACGGCTGAAATACGTCCCAGTCATTACGGTAATCCACAGTTCTCATAGAGAACTATGGATTCCATCTCCTCTCCCCGCTCGCTGTATTTCGCGAGCGGAGAGAAAGTGACATGTCAATTATTTATGGCGGGATACGAGCCGTGGATAATGAATGTCTATGGGGCCGGCGGGCTGCCGGCACCGCTGCAAGGCGTAATTGCGGGCGAAATCCGTCCCCGCAATTACGGCGACAATAAGCCGTGTGAACATGGCCTTGGGCTGCGTCCCTACGGTAAGGGACAAATACGGGTAGGTTTATCCGACCAGTATTTGTCCGGTTTGTGTGCAGTGCACACGGTCGCGGAGGGGACGGCTTTTCTCCGCGATGAGCATTGGCTTGACATTGGCTTGCACAGATTCCGTCCGAAAACCGGATGGAAGATTGTGCAAGCACAATGTTTTATCGGGCAGCTGGAGGTTTCAAAAACCGCCGGGCGGAAAACCCGTGCAGCCACGTTGTGCTCTTTTTCGGCCGAAAACCTGTGCCGTGGGGACATGCCCTTACGGAGCCATACCTTAATTTCTCTGGCTGTGTGTTTTGGTTCACTGTCCTGCCACGACCCATCTTCCACGCTCTTACTGAAGGAAGGAGGTTGTTGTCCAAAATCTTGCGATATTTGCCCCCATCCATCCTCTCTTCAATATGGTGCAGTTGTCCTGTCCCATTTGCAGAAAAGCACCCCCAAATTATGATGTTCCCACCCCCACACTTCATGGTTGGAATGGTGTTCTTGGGGGTGTGCTCATCCTTCTTCTTCCTCCAAACATAGCGAGTGGAGTTGATACCAAAAAGTTTTATTTTGGTCTCATCTGACCACATGACCTTCTCCCGCCTCTTCTAGATCATCCAGATGGTCATGGGCGAACTTCGGACGGGCCTGGACATGTGCTGGCGTGAGCAGGGGGACCTTGCGTGCCCTGCAGGATTTTAAACCACGACGGAGTAGTGTGTTACTAATGAAAAGGTTTGAGACTGTGGTTCCAGCTCTATTCTGATCATTAATCAGTCCTCCCATGTAGTTCTGGGCTAATTCCTAACCTTTCTCAGAATCATCCTTACCCCACGAGGCTAGATCTTGCATGGATCCCCAGAACAAGCAAGAGTTACAGTCATCTTGTGTTTCTTCCATTCTCTCATAATTGCGCCAAAAGTTGTTGCCTTGTCACCAAGCTACTTGCCTATAGTCCTGTAACCCATCCCAGTCTTGTGCAGGTCTATAATTTTGTCCCTGGTTTACTCAGACAGCTCTTTGGTCTTGGCCATGGTGGAGAGGTTCGAATGTGATTGATTGTGTGGACAGGTGTTTTTTATACAGGTAATGAGTTAAAACAGGTGCAATTAATACAGGTAATGGGTGCAGAGTAAGAGGGCTTCTTAGTCCATGTTCACACGGCTTATTCTGACGTGGTTTTGGACGAGGTTTTCGGAGCATTTCCTCCCCCAGTTCATTTAATTGATTCCTGTAAAACCTCGTTGTAGTTCACACACGACGAGGTTTTTACATGCTTCTTTGGAAGCGCTGAAAAAGAAGGGTCATGTCAATTCTTGAAGCATGTTTTAGGTCCGTTTTTTGGTGTGGTTTTTGTCCCGGCCATTAATTTGAATGGGTGAAAACCTCGTTGAAAACCTCATCCAAAACTTCGCCGAGAAATGCCTCTAAAACCTCTTCTGAAGAAGCGTGTTTCAGGTGAGGTTTTGGGAGCGGAAACGCTCCGAAAACCTCGTTCAAAACCACATGAAAATAAGCCGTGTGAACATACCTTTAGGCCATGTTCACGCGGCTTATTTTGGGACAGATTTCGTTCCGTATTTCGCATCATACTGCACGAAATACGGCTGAAATCCGTCCCAGTCATTACGGTAATCGACAGTTCTCATAGAGAACTATGGATTCCGTCTCCTCTCCCCAGTCGCCGTATTTCGCAAGTGGGGAGAAAGTGACATGCTCATTATCCCGGCGGAATCCGCGCCATGGATAATGAATGTCTATGGAGCCGGCGAGCTGCCGGTCCCCCCGCCCCCGCTGCACGGCACACGGCGTAATTGCGGGGGCGAAATCCGTCCCCCGCAATTATGCCGACAATAAGCCGTGTGAACATGGCCTTATAGAAAAACTAACAGGTCTGAGAGATCCAGAATTCTTGCTGGTTGGTAGGTGATCAAATACTTATTTCATGCAATAAAATGCAAATTAATTATTTAAAAATCATACAATGTGATTTTCCTTTCCTTTTTTTTTTTTTTTTTTTTTTTAAGATTTTGGCAGTTGAATTGTAGCTACAATACAATAAAAATTACAGACCTCTCCATTCTTTGTATCACCAGTGTATCAAATACTTATTTTCCACACTGTATGTATATATAGTGGGGAAAATAAGTATTTGATACACTGGTGATACAAAGAATGGAGAGGTCTATAATTTATATATACAGTACAGACCAAAAGTTTGGACACACCTTCTCATTCCAACAGTTTTCTGTATTTTCATGACTATAAAAATTGTAGATTCACACTGAAGGCATCAAAACTATGAATTAACACATGTGGAATTATATACTTAACAAAAAAGTGTGAAACAACTGAAAATATGTCTTATATTCTAGGTTCTTCAAAGTAGCCGCCTTTTGCTTTGATTACTGCTTTGCACACTCTTGGCATTCTCTTGATGAGCTTCAAGAGGTAGTCACCTGAAATGGTTTTCACTTCACAGGTGTGCCCTGTCAGGTTTAATAAGTGGGATTTCTTGCCTTATAAATGGGGTTGGGACCATCAGTTGTGTTGTTCAGAAGTCAGGTGGATACACAGCTGATAGTCCTACTGAATGGACTGTTAGAATTTCTATTATGGCAAGAAAAAAAGCAGCTAAGTAAAGAAAAACGAGTGGCCATCATTACTTTAAGAAATGAAGGTCAGTCAGTCCGAAAAATTGGGGAAACTTTGAAAGTGTCCCCAAGTGCAGTGGCAAAAACCATCAAGCGCTGCAAAGAAACTGGCTCCCATGAGGACCGTCCCAGGAAAGGAAGAGCAAGAGTCACCTCTGCTGCGGAGGAGAAGTTCATCCGAGTCACCAGCCTCAGAAATCGCAGGTTAACAGCAGCTCAGATTAGAGAGCAGGTCAATGCCACACAGAGTTCTAGCAGCAGACACATCTCTACAACAACTGTTAAGAGGAGACTGTGTGCAGCAGGCCTTCATGGTAAAGTAGCTGCTGGGAAACCCCTGCTAAGGACAGGCAACAAGCAGAAGAGACTTGTTTGGGCTAAAGAACACAAGGAATGGACATTAGAACAGTGGAAATCTGTGCTTTGGTCTGATGAGTCCAAATGTGAGATCTTTGGTTCCAACCACCGTGTCTTTGTGTGATGCAGAAAAGGTGAAGGAATGGACTCTACTTGCCTGGTTCCCACCGTGAAGCATGGAGGAGGAGGTGTGATGGTGCGGGGGTGCTTTGCTGGTGACACTGTTGGGGATTTATTCAAAACTGAAGGAATACTGAACCAGCATGGTTACCACAGCATCTTGCAGCGGCATGCTATTCCATCCGGTTGCCGTTTAGTTGGACCATCATTTATTTTTCAACAGGACAATGACCCCAAACACACCTCCAGACTGTGTAAGGGCTATTTGACCAAGAAGGAGAGTGATGGGGTGCTACGCCAGATGACCTGGCCTCCATAGTCACCAGACCTGAACCCAATCGAGATGGTTTGGGGTGAGCTGGACCGCAGAGTGAAGGCAAAAGGGCCAACAAGTGCTAAGCATCTCTGGGAACTCCTTCAAGACTGGTGGAAGACCATTTCAGGTGACTACCTCTTGAAGCTCAACAAGAGAATGCCAAGAGTGTGCAAAGCAGTAATCAAAGCAAAAGGCGGTTACTTTGAAGAACCTAGAATATAAGACATATTTTCAGTTGTTTCACACGTTTTTGTTAAGTATATAATTCCACATGTTAAGTCATAGTTTTGATGCCTTCAGTGTGAATCTACAATTTGTATAGTCATGAAAATACAGAAAACTCTTGAAATGAGAAGGTGTGTCCAAACTTTTGGTCTGTACTGTATATATACACTGTACATAGTGCAGCATATAAACTACCCTATCAAACTGGCTGGCATTTGGCTGACAGTAGTTCCAATGCAGTGTCTCAATCCACAATCAGGTGAGAACTGGGCAATTTTGGGATTATAATGTGGTTTTTCTGTGGCCGTCACACCCCATCTGTCTGTGGTAATGGACGGATAGCCAGACAGGTGGATAGATAGATGATATATAAATTAAAATTACACAGATAGGCATGAGATAGACACACGGGCAGACAGACATAGCAGCACCATGCAATAAGAGTCTATGGAACATATGAACCCAAAGACTAATCAACCCACATGTCAGCTGAAAATAAAATGCTAACATAAAATTGTGGTTTATTCTGGACAGAACCTGCCATTATTTCACTCACTTCCCAATTAATGTGACCAAACTAGAGTTGAAAGCTAAAATTCCAGAAGGCTAAACATTACATTATACCATAAACACATAAAACCGATGGCGCCAAAGGGTTAAAGTATTCAGTTTCCACCAGTCTGGATATGTGGCGGTGGCAGCTGACGGCCCTGGTGTGTGTGGACGTCCCATCCAGCTGTTGTGGCGGGCTGAAAGGCCATCTTTGTTAGGTGAAATCTTAGCCACTGTTACTTTTTTCCAAGGACAATGAAAGAGCAGCCGCCACCTCACAAGATGTTACAGAATCAGTTCAGGTCAGCGCTAACTTGTGCTCGGCTTGAGTTTGTGATATTTGTGAAGCTGACGGCGCGTTACACTATTGTATGTAAGAAAACATGGTCGTCTTAATGTTTAAGCTTCACTTTTTAGAAATTTTTTTGCCCAAATCAGCTGCACAAAGAAAAAAAAATCTTTAAATCAACAGTTACTTGTCCGGCACTCCTGATTTATGCATAGCAGCTTTATTCTAGTCAGAAAAATTAATTACATATATGTTCCACAAATCTGAGTGGATTTACATTTCGTGCCATGGATTCCCACAGATTATCTCCACTTAAAGTGGTTTTTACACCTCGCACATTGATAGCTTAGAAATAGTTTATGCCATCAATGTGAGATAGGTGCTGGCAAGCTGCCATGAGTAATACCATTCCACTTGTCAAAGGGGCGTGTCCCTGCACACACTTACTGTCAGCAGTGATTGGGCAGTGTCACACCCCCAGGGACACACCCCCCAATTGGTAACACCCAGCTGACAGATCGGTAATGATTTGTAGGAGAACTAACAGAGCAACAGCGCAACACAGGGTATTAAGAAAAGATGCTCCAGAATTGTTGCAGGAAACACTAAGGATTTACTATAACTGACATATCAGGAGATGTCATGGGTCCCCTTTGCTTAAAGGGGTTTTGCCACGAAGTAAAATTGACGTGGGAAGTTTGCAAATGAAATAAACATTTTCACCTTTCATTATTATTAAAAAGAGAGGTGATGTCTGAGCATGTGCGACCAGGTCTGAGGAGCTCTCAGCCCTGGTCGTATCCCCTGGAGATAAGCTGTAAACAATGGATCACTAAAGGAGCAGCTAAAACAAAAACGGTGCAGAATTTTTAAAAATGATGAATGGTGAAAATGTTTATTATTTAATTTTCAAACTCCCCACGTCAATTTTACTTCGTGGCAAAACCCCTTTAAGTCAGACCTACAACAAGTACCTAAAAGTGTCCTTGCACATGTCTTGTTTAGAAAGAGTGGGCCCTCAGAATTATTTCTCTAGTGATCCCAATGGCGCTATAAAAGCAACAGAAATAAATAAAACTCCTTTAACCCACTATACTTCACAAAAAAACGTTAATCTGGCATAATTTTACAACACCACTAGCAAAGGACTGAGCCAAGATAACCAACTAAAAAACTCCTTTATCCAAAAACTAGTTATTGCAGTAGATTCTTTACCCTGTGACGTCCTGGATATAAAGTCCCTTAAATCCAGCATCTGATGACACTACAATAATCTAACAACTGTTTCAAGTATAAAACTAAAAAAAATACTTGTCCAGAAGCAGATGAATAAGTGAAAAAAAAAACATTGCAGGATTTTAGCTAAAAACCATTGTGTTTGATGAAGCGTTATGGGTAATTTTTTGGGTCAAATCAATTGTTATTAAAATTCAAGAAAAACATGTGAACATTTAAATAGTAGGCGTATAATTTTAGGAGCATCACAGTGAATGGCAGTCAATGGGTCCGTTCCGCGCCATTAGTGTCCATTGTAAAACAGGTCCGGTCTCACCTCTGTGACAGAGGTTTTGAACCACCAACACATGTCAACCAGAATGTACATCCACGAATGGAAACTCCAGCAGGAACGTAAAACTCTTCTTTATTCCAATATAAACATGACAGGGCAGTACAAATACAATGTGAACGCCAACGCGTTTCTGGTCTCTCTGGACCCTTGATCACGGCATACAACGTATTAAAAAACAGGTGCTCTTAAATACACATTAAAAACAACGTCATAGCTACACGTGGTAAAGAAAGGGGAGGGGAAAGAAGGATAAACAGGCGTAATTAGCTTTTTTAACTCTATGCTATCCTATGGTAAACGTCTATACATTTATTACTCCAGTATCTATTTAATATAACACCTTAGCACAACAGGCTGAACTGGATGGACGTCTCGTCTTTTTTCGGCCTTACAAACTATGAAACTATGAAACTATATTCCCTGTACGCAAACAAAAGTTACTCTCAATAGATATACATCAGATCATTACGTTGATTCATACCCTTTGGGAAACGTGTGTCACACGACATAATTCAGAAAGCCTCACGCAATCTGGTTTTGTGCTCCCCATCCCCTCCGCGCGGTGGTTTGGTTACTCTCTCAATCGCACCACAGCGCAAGGTAGCGATTTTGCTGTCATGACGTTCAACGAAATGTTTAGCAGCCCCAGAGGTATGTGCTTGTTTATTCTTTATTCCCGTAAGGTGCTCCGCTATCCTTTGTTTCAGTTTTCTGATTGTACTACCTATGTACATTATGTTGCATTGATTGCATACTATGTAATAAATGATGTGATCAGATTCACAGTTAATGTCATTTTTTATTTTAAACTGCTTCGATCGATCCCTATCCCAGAATGAATCTCCCTCAAGAACTCTGGGGCATAAAGCACATCTGTTTTTACCACAAGGGAAACATCCCACCTGTTGAAGCCATGTACCATTAGTTTTACTCTGAAACAAACTAGGAGACAAATCATTGCCTAATGTTTTACCTCTTTTTGAAACAAACTTAATACCCTTTTCCACATATTCTTTAAGGATTGAATCCTGTCGTAAAATTTGAATATTTTTAAAAAAGATTTTTTTTTTACTGTATCGAAGTCATCACTATATTTAGTGGAAAAGACTAAATGCTGTTGAATGCTTTTACTTTTCTCTTGTGTTTTTCTCAGCAGCGATTTTTGTGTGTGATTATTAGTTTTATTGGCTGCCTCTTTTAAAAGATGATCGGAATAACCTCTCTCTTTGAGTCTACCATCTATTATCCCCTTTTCTTTTGAGAAATCTGAATCCAATGTACAAGCTCTTCTAGCTCTGGCATATTCCCCTCTAGTTATGGCCGCTATTGTGTGTGTTGGATGGTTACTAGTAGCTTGTAATATCGTGTTGCCACAGTCTGGTTTCCTATATAGCTTAGTGTTTTGGATTATCTAGCCTTACCTGGCAGCTATCCGAGCGGGAACGCAGCTACCATTCCATCCACAAGCAACACCAAGAAGGGGGAAATAAGTGAAGGTACCTGTTTTGGGGAGTGCATGGAGGAGGGCGGCTGCTCATTATCGCTTTGAATTTGGACATGTCAACCAGGCCTAAGGAGACAACAACATCTCCTAGGGCACATGTGTCAATCTCAAGGCCCATGGGCTAAATCTGGCCCGCCACGTGATTTTATGTGGCCCATGAAAGCTTAGGCACAGGGATAGACAAGGTCCGGACGCAGAAGATCCGGCGCAACACTTCCCCTGGAGAACGCAGCCAGCACTTAGCAGAGGCAGTTGCACTAGTACAGGCAGGGAGCATTACCTTGACACCACTCTATTCAGCAACTCACAGACAGTGGCACAGTTCTGACACCCCTACCCAGCTATAATCCAAAACAGGAAGCTTGGTGTAGTAGAAGTAGTAGAAGTGGCTGGCTACTATATAACATTAGCGGCCCCATTTTCTTCTTCCATTGCATATAAAGTACATGACCCTAAGAAGCCTTTGTCCTGAACAACAAAAGTGATTTCCAGCTTTCAGCAGCTCTCTCTGATGTTACATGAAAGGACGCGATTTATTTGTATTAGTATCTGCTTTATTTTATTTAATCTTCATTCTGCATTAAGTTGGTGACATTTTGGGGCTTAACTTTACCAGTTTTCCATAGCGTAATGGTTTCAACATACAATGGACGCCCTGGAACTAGTAAATAGTTTGTTGAGGGAGAACTTTTTTTAAACTGGCTAAAATATTACCCTTAGAAACCTGAGAAGCCTTATGATCTTGCTACTTAAAGTGGTATTCTAACCAAGCATATTGATGGACTATTAATAGGATATGCCATCAATGTGTGATAGGTGAGTATTCATCCCACCTCTGCGGCCCACGCCTATTTCGACAACGGGCCCCTTAAAGGGAATGTGTCATCAAAATATGACTTACTGTTTAACTCACGTTTTTATGTTAAACACATTTTTTTTTAAGAATTTTTGGTTATTTTTTTTTTCATTTTCTATTTCACTTTCAGTATATTTTTTAGAATTCTTAAGTCCTGCAGTTTTCCCTTTGGCCACTAAGCCTAATAATATTCTGACACTTCCTGTTCTGTAGAGGAAACTTTTCAACAATTCTCCTCATTATCAGCACAGGCATGAATACACTGAAAGGTGACACCAATGTGTATAGATAACACAGGATCCACCAGTCACAATAGGAGATGTCACAGCTCCCCCTCTCTGTACAGTGTGTTCTTCCCAGGTCACAGAGCATGACTAGACAACTCTCCTTTAGAAGTCAATGGGTCTGCTCCTGTTCACAGGCTCCTATGTGCATGAAGCTGCTGTAAAGCATCTCTCTAAATGCTGTTAAAGCAGTGCAGACAAGATGGCCGCCCCCATAATCATATATAAACGACCGAATTGAGAAATCTACAATCAGAAAATAAAAACAGCAAAGAAGAAATTAATATGGATCAAAGTCTTGTTTTAATAAGTGAAAAAAAATTGGCGACAGATTCCCTTTAAAGTGGGTTTTCGGAACGGTCTCATTGATTTTAATAGGAGTTCTGAATACAGTCGAGGGATGTGCTTGACTGTGCCTGGACCTCCCATTGCAGTCCATGGCAGCTTTCCAAACACCTCTCCGTTCGAAACAGTGCCCATTCTCAAGAGAGGGGGGACCCGCACCATCATACATTGATGGCATACCCCTTTTAACATTATTTCTTTAAAAGGCGTGATACCTACAAGACTGCTACTTTGTTTTTCTAATTTCTTTCAACTACCTAACAAGGTACCAAGCTTTTTCTCTTCTTACGCTATATAACGGCAAACATCGCAGCGGCTGCCCTGTAATATTCCAGGCATATTCTCTATAGCGCACATTCTTTCCTCTCTCGTAATCCCGGGCTCAGTTCTGCAGTTGACTTGTGTAACAAAGGAAAGCTTTACAGCGGCGAAGCAGAATAGCAGGAATTGTTGAACTTTTCCTGACTTCAGGCATTTCTCACTGCTAAAAAAAAAATACCGTAAGCATGAGGCAGGGAATCCTAGCTCAATTCCCATGTGAAAGATGAGACCACAGACTGCAGCTTGTATCCGTGTGTTTTTCTGCAACTATCTCCCAGCACATGCTTGCATATGCTGCTAATCTTCAGCCATCGCTCAAGATTACAAAGATGCTTAGTGTTCTTATAATTGAATAGTAAAATAAAAGGTCTCACAAGGCCTTGTATGGGTTCCAAGTACAGCAAAACCTCCTAAGCGTCACTCTTTTGGAGGGACAGTCCCTATTATTGAGCCAAATTTACTCCTCAAAGGGGTGTTCCCATCTCACACACTGATGGCACAGTGACAGGATCTGCCATCGATGACTGATAGGTGCAGGTTCAACCTCTGGAAGCCGCACCTATCTATTCTATTTGGCGGCACCAAAAATCATACCTGTCGCCCTTTGTGTTCAATTTATTTTCAAAAACCCGTCTATCAAGCAGGGATTGTCCAAAGAGGAACATCCCTCTAAGGGCGAGATGTCCGAAAATTCGCGGTGCTACATCAGTTTTTAGGCGCATTAAATAAGTGTAAAGTGCGCCAGAAAGTCCGACCCTATCAAAAATCTGGCGTCAGGTATACCTTGCATAGTAAACGTAATGCGACTACAAATGATGCGCTGTGCGCCTCCATGACGAGATGCCTATTGAGGCGCTTAGGACATCATTACAAGTGTATATCTGTTAGGCACATTATAAGTATGTGTTAGGCACATTATAAGTATGTGTTAGGAACATTTCATATACTTGTAATGATAAGCTATGCGCCTCCGTGCAATGTGCCTTGATAGGGGCATTACATACTCTACCAATAAAATGTTTGGTGCCACGATTAGCGCAAATCGTGGCATATAGCATTAGAAGCGTATGTAATGCCCCTATCGAGGCACATCGTGCACGGAGGCGCATAGCTTATCATTACAAGTATATGAAATGTTCCTAACACATACTTATAATGTGCCTAACACATACTTATAATGTGCCTAACACATACTTGTAAAATGTGAAATGCGCCTAACACATATACACTTATACTGATCTGCTATGCGCCTCAATAGGCACATTGTGTTTTAAAGGTGCACAGTGCATATTTTTTAGGCGCATTACAATGTGTCGGTCCCGGCATATAATGTGCCTAGTTTTGGTGTACGACAGTTCATTTACATCCAAAATATGGCGTCACAAGCGGTTTTAGCGCAATAAAGACCAAAAAACTGGCGTTGGCGTGTTGGGAAATGTCGCCCTAAGAGTTGACCTGATGTATTTTGCTGCATCTGATAAAACATACAGGGGCATATTAGGAACCATAAGTCATGTTTCATGAAAAATACATGAATCAGTTGCAATCTGTGGTATAACCTTGCATACTCTAATTTTTTCACTATCCCCGAATCTACCTTGGATTTTCCCTCCTTTACACACACCATACCTTCCTGCCTTTCCTTTTCCCTTGATATTCTCTTCCACATTCTATTCTCTCTCTATTTTTCCATTCCTGCTCCATTTCTTCCTTTCACCCATTTATTTTGATATACTCACATCTCCTCTTTCTTTGCAGATGTCTCTTGAAAAAGGCTATTACCGAAACGTCGTTTTTGTACTTTAGACATCTATACCACTCACATACAGTACCTTATTGTGATTTGTGAAACATATGTTCAGTATTGCTTTTGAATTTGTGCAAACTATACTTTACCCTTTCTATAAGCTATGCCTGTATATATGTAAATAAATATTTTTGCATCAAAAAATCCCCTTTTGGTGTGCGGTGGATATATTTCTATATTATGTACTAGACCCTTTGGTCTTTTTCCAGCTTTGGCACACGTTAAACCCTATAATCCTAAAGGTGTGCGTGACCCTTCACTATTCTATGCAATCTGGGGGACATGACATCATGGGGGACATGCATAAAAACTGTTTAGGTCTAAAACCTGCTTTGTTGCCTACAACAACCAATCGGAGCTCCCTTTTATTTTTTCAGAGCACTATATGAAATGAGAAGGAGCTCTCATTTGTTGCTATGGACAACAAAAAAGTCTTAGACCAAGACAGTTTCATACATAATGCCTAAAGTGTTCAAATTTCCTGCAGCGCCACAACAGGAGATAAGTATCCATTGAAATCAATGGGCTGTCCTTGCATGGACATGTGTGGTCCTTCTGAGTGAACGGGACACTTTTGTAGCTGAATAACTTGGTAAATCAGGGTGTGGACCAATTTATTTACTCATAATTATCCAATAGTTAAAGGGAATGTGTCATCAAAAAATGAGTCATTGTTTAAGTCCCGTTTTTTAATAATTCTTAAGTCTTGCAGTTTTCACTTTAGCACTAGTTGTTTTGCGACTGCTTTACATGTCCAGAGAGATCTGACTTTAAGTAGCTTCATGCACTACGAGACTTAAAGGGGTTGTCTACCTACAAGGCTTGTGTATTATGTTAAAGATCTTGCAAAAAAATATCATTTGAATATTTGTCATAAACAGTGTCTAACTATTCCTAGATATCCTGCTTGTATGGGCTGCATCAGTTTCAGGTGCTATAGCTTACAGACCTGTTTGATCTTATACGTTAGGCTGCCAGCACTGATTGCTATAGTACAGATGGCTTTACTGCAGCCTAGTGGAAAAGCCAGTAAACCGCCTGACTTCAAACTTAAACCAAGAAAGAAAACAGGACTGAGGTGAGCTGAGAATAATGTTAGTGAGACAACCTTTAAGATGACTCAGTCCCATTGGTTTCTATAGTAGAGTTTTTAGTTCCTGCTCTGTGGACCTGGGAAGAAGTACTGTGGCAGGAAGTGCAATGGTGAACTGTGGCATATCTTCTTGAGCTTGGTGTGATCCTGTTTTATCTATCTCACACAGGTGTTTCTTTTAGTTTGTCCCTTTTGTGCTGATAATGAGCAGGACAATGAGAATCTTCTTACAGAACAGGAAGTGTCAGGAATATTATTAGGGTTAGTGGCCCAAAGTGACAAATCAGGACTTAGGAAAGGGGTTTTATCGTATACAAAGATCAAGTTCAGAATATGGGGACAGTAAAATAAGCATTTTGTAAATTGGGTTGATTACTCTCTGTCACTTGGTTTGCAGATATAAGCATCTTGCATATCTGTTTCTATTCTCTGCTGATGTGGTCAGGAACGCCCGTGGTATTATCGCACCTAGGCCCTCCCTGCATGTGATTGGTGGCTGAATTTATTCAGGCTGTTGGATAGCCCTAGACAGGAAACGTGGCACACCTGCGTGTGATTGGCGCTGCACACTCTGTGTTCTACCTCTGAGCTGTTAAATCGATAGTGAAACCAAGTCTGCTGGCTTATGTAATATCCAGCTTTTAGGGTCAATGTTTGGGCAATTACTGCTGTTTAAGGGCTTTTGCAAGAGGTTGATTCACCTACTCAAGGTTCAGGTCTTAAGCTGCTACTTGGGAAAAGAAGGCGTTTGTTCTCAGATCGAATGAAGCCCGCTCTTATGCGTATACCTGTAGGGTATAACATAAAGGGGTGGATTTTTTAAACATGATCTGTAAGTGTTTATAGTGCCGATGCTTAGGTGATTAAACCTTGACGACGATAGTATGGGAGTTCAAGCGCCAACATAGTTTTTTTTTTTCTTTTAAAATTTGTACACATATGTAAAGATATGAAAAAATATATGTGTAGAAATCTATAATTTTATTTTCAATACACACACAAAGCCTCCCTATATAGTTGTCTATATTGCAGTCCACAAGCATTCCAACATATGTGATAAAAGTGCATATATTCTGGGGATGAGACATGATATAGGGCAGTAGTATGTGTATATATTCTATATTATAGAGATTGACATATTATTTAGGTTCTCTCTACATTATGTGTCAGAATTTAGGGGGAAAAAAACTGATACACTGTGAGGGACTAGAACTCCAAACCCTTTTGTTGTAAAAGGCAATCTCTAGTACTGTGCTCTACCTCTAGACCACCAGCAATATCGTTACAAGTGAGCAGGGTTTTCAAGAGATTTGTTCTCCCCATTTGTTTTCCTCACATGTATGACAGGACGCAGTAGCTCTTTAGTGAAGCTGAATTTTAGTTGATAAAGATCTTGCTGTTGTCAGTACAATTTGGCTGAACACCCTAGAAGTAACAGTGCTGCATTCGTTGTGTGTAAACTAAGAGTCTCGACTGAGTGCTTGTGGAGTATGGAGCGCAAGGTTGAGAATAAGCAAGCAGGAGGTTAAAGAGCGTTATACTCCACGAAAACCTTCTGCATTCCCGGCTTTAAAACAAAAAGATGATGTACAGTTTTCAGTGGGGGAGACAGCTCTGGGAGGAGAGACACGTGCTGCAGACAGGAGAGACACGCCCTGGATTCAAACATCAATCTGAGAAAATTAAAATAGTGAGGCAGTGCGTGCCGCTCAAACGATACACCCCTTTAAGGACATTACATAAAAAATATTGAAGAGTGATAAGAAAATTCAAAAAAATACAAAATTTCTTTATTAAAATGTGTTTAACATACAAAAGTTGAGTTAAACAATAAGTCATTTTTGATGCCACCTTCCCTTTAAAAATAGAAGACAAAACATTTAAATTTATTTTTACAAAAACATAGGTGATAAAGTGGAAAGAATTGGAGAAGAGGTCGAATACATTGTGCCCAGCCTCACTGAACCCAAGGCAGCACAGAAGAAGAAGGGCTGGCAGAAGTTGGACCATAATTCTAGTCAGGGGTCTGCAACGCGGCTTAGTTTTGGGAAATACAACTCCCATCGGGCTTTTTTAAATTAATCGGGGGGGGCATGATGGGAATGTAGTTTCCCCAACAGGGGAGAGCCGAGTTGCAGCCCCCTGCTTAGCTTAAAGGGGGTATCAGTAATTGTAGTGGAGGATTTTTTAAACCCCAAAAGGCTGGAAGGTGCGTTAATAATGTTAATAACTGGAAAAATGGATCTCCAGAGTTCATTTTGGGAAGATACAGAGTGTAAACATTTACATTCCCAAATACGGCGGGTTTTTTTTATGTACAAAAAAATTAAAAAATTCCATTCCCCCTTTAAATTAAAGAAAATCCCCATAAAAGTTTTAAAATAACATGTCCGTCCCCCTGTCTATACCCCAACGTCTGACTTTCCTTTTAAAAGCCATTAATTAAAATACAAAAGGGGGGCCGGGATTCTGCTCTTAAAACATAGTGGGAGTCCATTTTCTTTTGGCTATGACAAGATGATGAGTGGGTTCCGGCACATACACTGATGCGTGACACAAATTCCAAGCTGTGTTTTGATATTATATTGTAGAGCTGCCTTTAAAATATCTAAAATTTATCTTTTTGGGGAAAATTTTTGGGTTCAAAAAGGAAAACAGTGGTAACCAGGTTAATTTCAGATCCCGCTTTCAAAATATGGGGAGATCATTGGTGGGCCAGCCCCCTTCCTTGAACTAAGCATGACCACAACACTGGACACTGGGCATGGTGTAGTTGGCACGTAATGGGGTGTTCCCCCCCATAGACTTTGATGGTATATGCTAGGAATGCCTCAAAAATTGATAGGCGCAGGGTCTTCTCCCTTGGCCATTTTTTTAAAAATTTTTAAACTACCCTTTAACGAAAAGAGAATTGTGGCTTTTTTGGTGACATCGGTACCACGGGTTTTATACCCCGGAACGTGGATTTTTTTTTAAGGTTTTCCGGTTTTTTTTTGCTCCTGCATGACTTCCCAGAGACTTTAGACACATGGTTACATTTCTCTCTATAAAAACGTACACATTATCATGATGGTAACTTTCTGTTTTCACCTTTTTCTCGTTTACAGTTTTGTGTACCTTTTTGATTTGATTTTATTGAGGATATAGTCTTGATACTTGCAGATATGTATAGGGGTTACTTTAAGGGGTTATCCCCTTAAAGGGGTTGTCTCACCACAAGGATTGCTTTTTATGTTAAAGATCTTGCAAAAACAAGTCACTTTGCAATATGTGTCCATTAACAGTGTCCTACCTGTTCCTAGATATCCCCTCTTGTATGGGCTGCATCAGCTCCTCAGGTCGCTACAGCTACAGACCTGTTTGATCTCTCCTGATAGGCTGCCAGCACTGGTTGCTATAGCTACAGACCTGGCTTCTACTGCAGCCTAGTGGAAGCCAGTAAACACGCCCCTGAATTCAAAGTGAAACCAAGAAAACAGGACTGAGGTAAGATGAATCAAGGAGACCGGGCCTTTCGTGTCTACTCAAGCTGTCTATTGGCAGCTTGAGTAGACACGAAAGGCCCGGTCTCCTGGCGTCTCCTTGTGAACCCTTGCTGGGGTGAAAGATCCGGACTTTGGATCGTTTTTGAACGGTGCTGACTGCAACGAGTGGACTTAAGTATCTCTCTTTTTGTATATCTGCAAAAAACCTTTTAACTATTAATGTCTATAAGAAGTTTGTAATAAATGTACCACAAGTTTTAAAGAATTTAATAGAAGCTGGCCATCCCTTTATTGGATGTAGCTTCCACAGGGTTGGAGACCTGTTCATGGTGCCTACTGAGGGATACGTTGAAGTTACTATGTGCCGATCTATGCTATAAAAGTATTCTTTGTTAGGGCACCTCCGTAGGAAGTTCAGTGGGTTGTTCAATGGAAGCAAAACTGATAACCTGTGTTATGCCCCTACAAGACCATACACAGCTGTACTACCATCGTGCTGTTACTGGCTGACTGTACCCAGCACCTAAATTCTTCATGTTCATCAACCACTGCCCAAGTAATACCATACTGATGATCCATGAAGACGTCGGAGACTGACCAATACACGTTTTTACGGCAGGCACGCCATGAAATTTCACAGGCACGGAAACGGTGCAGTTAAATTGGTCGTATAGCTTTGTGTTAGAGGACTGACTCCATTTTAGACCACAAATATACCCCAGGAGCCAACAGTAAAAGGTTTTATAGACTTTGAGGAATCTCAAGATGGAGTGAAAAACAATAGTCCTCTTTACTAGACACTAGTAACTCAGGGCTTCTAGTTGGTCAGTCTCGGTCACGCAGGTCACTGCCGAGTTCCCATTCCCAGTCGTTAAAGGCAGTCTGTGAAAGCTATCACTCTAAGGCTGTCGCCAGTCAGCCTCCTATACACATGAAAGGACACATAGTGGACACAGATGTACCAGCCGGGCCTCGGGTCAAAGACAGTTGAACTGCACTTCCTTAGCAATTCCTATGTTTGTGTCATCCTGTCGGTCTGTGGGTTGTATACTGCTACAGTTCAAGAGCTCTGTCTCATGACTCTGTCTGACCTTGGATACTGTGACCCCCTCGTAACATTTAGGGAAGTTCCCCAACTGTCAGCCGTGTTTACCAAAATGGGCGGATGTGTTGCTGGTTGGAATTTCTTACAGTAACTTCTCAGGCGTGACATGACAGTACGTGAGGATTTCAGGAATTTGACATTTTTCCTCACATATCAACGTTTCCTTTGACTATTAATATTGAAAAGAAAAGTTTCCATCGAAAATGTGTAATTTATCACCCATTACTATTTCCACCGTATGAATCCTTTTTCCTTTGAGATTAGCGGGGACACCATCATTTTTACAATGTTCCTTGTAACTTTCCCATTTACTGAATGGGAACCTGTCACATTATTTACGCTATAATCGCGGGCCCCTAGGTTATCCCCAGCAGGAAAACTAAACAGATTGATATTTGTTATTTGGGGGAAAGTTTTCGTAGAACTTGGGGGGTTGCCCTCATACAAGGATTGAATTTTTGAAAAGATTTTGCAAAAACAAGTCACTTTGAAATATATGCCCAAAAACATGCCCTACCTTTTCCTTAATACCCCCTCTTGTTTGGGCTGCATCGCCCCTAGGTTGAATAGCTACAGCCCTGTTTTGAGTATCTGTTAGGTGCCAGCACGGTTGCTAAGCTAAGCCCGGGGTTCTACTGCCCCTATAAAACCCGTAAACAGGGCTAAATTTAAAAAGTGAAAAAAGGAAACAGGATGAGGAAGATAAATCCTGTAGTGGGGACAACCCCTTTAAATTTATTCACTTAAATCCCTCTGAATAAACATTATAAGTGTTCCCCGCAGGATTTACTAAGGACAAAAAGTTGCAGACCCACCTTTGTTTTTGTGAAGAGGTGAGTAGGATCGGAAGCAAGGCGGCTGCGATATGTGTTTTTAGACTTTGTACAGGTTTTGACCTGTCCCTCATAAGGCTATTGGGTTAAAGGGGTTTTTTTACTACATGATTCACTTACCTCTCTGTTTTCTTGTTTTCACTTTGAATACAGGGGGTGTTTACTGGCTTCCCCCTAGGAGCAGCGAAAACGGTCTGTGCTATAGCAAAAATGCGGCAGTATAGGATAGATAAAAGGTCTGTACTATAGCGACCTGAGGACTGTTGCAGCCCTACAAAAAGGGGTATTCAGAATAGGGAGGACACTGTTTAAAGGAACAAATTTCAAAGTGACTTGGTTTTTCCCAAAATTTTAACATAAAAGCACAATCCTTGTAGTGAGACAACCCATTTAATTAAAATCTATGGATTGAAAAAAATTTTTTGTATCAGAAAATGGTGGTAAAGATTTCCTAGCTGAATGGTCCCCAGTTATAAGTGGTGACCCAAAGGCAGTATGGGTCCCCTTTTTTTTAAATTAATTTTTTTTACTTGTGATATAGATTAAGAAGGATGCAATGTCAATCACTGTAAAGACGGCAGGATATTGGCGGTATTAGAAAAGGCGGACTCGGGGAGGGGATGTAATATTCCCATTTATAAAGCATTGGTGCAGCACATTTGGAATATGTGTTCGTTCGGGCTCCAGTTTATAGAAAGAATTAAGGGAGCCAAAAAAAGTGAAAAGACAGCACCCAAAAATAATGCGGGGAATTGAGTATCTTAGTTATGAGGAGGGGCAAAAAGAATTAAATTATTTGTTTGAGAAAAGACGTTAAAGGAGAATGCTAATTTATAGAAATATAAAAATGGTTCCTACTAAAAGTATGGTGAACAGCTATTTCATGTAAAACTCTTTATAAAGACAAGGGGATGTTCCCCTCGCCTGGATGAAAAAACATTCAATATCCAGAGAAGAAAACCCTTCTTCCTGGAAGTGAATTGTGTAATGTTGTCTGGGACTGGTCACAGCAGGAACAGTTGAGGGTAGGTAGGCAGGCATTTATATTTTTGATCAAAAATTTACACGAAGAACCTCAATCTTTTTCATATATTCCTTAGTAGCAGAAATGCTGATCAAAAAAATTCTTATTTCCTTTGTGAAAGTTGTTAGGGCCTTATAAGAATGCTACTGATATTGTATTGTGTTTGCCTAGCTTTTGACTGCCACAACACTGTGCACCTATCCGTTTATTTTTCAAAACGGATTTGCTAACCAGATTCTGTTTTTTGATTGTCTGTATGGGGAGGTGGCTAGTTCCTATTTGGCTTAAGCACTCCATCCACCTGCACAGGTTTTTTAATCAGATCAGGTTTATAGCTGGAACCTTCTAACCCTGAAATGTGGAGGTCTGAACAGACACCAAGAGAGGTAGCATAGGTTCCCACCTGAATTGGGGTCACCTTGCCATGGTCGGTGGGCATTTACTGTTTTGATCAAAAATGTACACTAAGAACCTCAAATTGTTTCATATATTGCTTAGTAGCAGAAATGCTGTTCCAAAAATTCTTATGTCCTTTTTGACCGTTTATAGTGCCTTATAGAGTGCTACTGATATTGTATTGTGTTTGTAGAGGATTTCAAGTAAGGCTTAGATAACCACAACTCCACAACTGAAATTTTTAATACTTATGTAGCCATATAAAACATCTGGATCCAGTGTGATGGCAATTTTAGGATCAAGATTGAAATATTCATTTAGGGCAGATAGGTTCTTTCCTTATGGGTTCCAAAGTCTTCATCAGTGGTGGAAACAAAGCTTAACATTTCCCTCTACCCCTCCCTTCATCCACATCTTTCCCCACCCTTGGTTGAACTTGATAGACATATGTCTTTTATCAACCGTACTAAATATGTAATTATTATTCTGGGTTAAGGAGTCCAGTGGGCGGTCTTATCAGTAATTGGCAGGTATTTCTGTATGCACACTGATCCCAGAAGGCTTTCTGTCTCTGATAAGATGGCCCACTGGACTCCTTAACCCAGAATAAACAAGGATTTTCATGTATTAAAAAACAAATTCTATCAAATATTTCTCCACAGAACAATATATCAATCTGCTTAGCTCTTCCTGCTTTACAACATGCGGCCCGCAGACAGAGAGCGTGTCCAATGTAACAGGTTCCCCTTAAAGGGGTTTTGCCACAATGTAATGTTGACGTGGGATCCTCCAAAATGAGTATTTAATCACTTTTCTAAATATATGTGATTGCAAAAAGTGAAGCCTCTGAGAGCTACAGCAGTGCTCAGTCCTCTTTAGTTTCCTGACAGTTTACAATAGACACGACCAGGACACTGACAGGAGCTGATCTGGCTGAGCTTGCCTGTTTGCACTTATTATCTGATGACAGGGAACATGAAGGAGCTTGCAAGGGGCTGGGGAGAAAAGTGCAGTGTATGAGGCTTTCTGCTGTATAGAGAATCCACTGGTTGTAATGTAATTATTTGAGTAAACTTTGTAGACGCTCCCTGCTTCCTCCATCTCTGCTCACCCCCCCTCTCTCTCCCTTCAGCATGCTTTGTTTATCTTCTCTCCTGAGCAGATAAGAGGTAAGGAACTCACTTCGTGGCAAAGCCCCAACAGCCATTTCTACCCCAAGATGGGACACCTTAGCTCTTCAAGACCTCAGCTCCTCACCACTAGTTTCTCTACCCAAGCAACCAGACTGCATACCTTCTCTCATTGTCGTCCAGGTGGGCAAAGAGTACGTTTTTGGAGATGGCTTTTGCCAGGGCAGTCATCGTCTTGTAGTCTTTTGGAATAACCTGTGGAAAAACATCAGAGAGGAATATTATTTTCATGTCCCTGGCATGGACGACCGAGAGATTCTGTGAAGAATGCAAAATGTATCCAAGCTGACAAAAGGGCAGGACCTTTCCTTTCACACAAGGGTAAAATGAAGATCTTGAAGATCAAATATAAAATTCTTTTTTCACCAGGATGCCACTTGCTTCTCATAAGAAAACCATTATTTTATTGTTCTTCTCTACACGTGTGTATTACCTGCCGCAGAAAATAATTAAAATAAATATCACTGTATCCTTCTGGCATGAAAAATGAACCAAGTTCTCTAGTTTCAGTTATTAAGCGTTACATACAAACCCCTTCACTGTCAGCTCAATTAGGGGTAAAACCGCAATACAGAGCAGTAGGCAAACAGCCATATAATCCTCCATATATTGCCAAATTATTGGATTATTCTCACCTAAAAGCTATAATTCCATAATACAGTATGCCATTATTACAAACTCAAGAAAACAGAAGCTATTACATACAACTGTATGAAATTGGAGGAATCTGGAGGTACAATATAGCCCCCTAAAAAATCTATGCGGATCTCATTACAACTCCATACAGCACAAAGGTGCATAAAGCTTAAAGGGGTTTTGCCACCAAGTAAAATTGACGTGGGAAACTTGCAAACTAAATCATAAACATTTTCACCATTCATAATTATTAAAAATTCTGGACCGTTTTTGTTTTAGTTGCTCCTTTAGTGATCCATTGTTTACAGCTCATCTCCAGGGGATACGACCAGGGCTGAGAGCTCCTCACTCCTGGTCGCACATGCTTAGACATCACCTCTCTTCTCAGGCAGCTACTGAGTGTTCAAAGAACGGGTGCTGTCACTCTACTCCCGTTCTCTGTCCTCCTTAGTAATTAGTCAAACAGTGCAAATAAATAAAAAAAGAAACCTCAATGAGGTTTGTGCATTGATAAAGAGAAAAAAAAATCCACAGGTTTGGCTCCTGTAGGGATTTGAACCTAGGACCCTTGTGCTGTGAGGTAAAAACATTACCTCTGAGCTACATTGTAGCTACTCACTGCTCTTTACACAAGCAGACTTTTCTTTGACTAAAGAGAGGAAAGGCCTGGTGATGTCATCCTGCTGGGACACATGATCTGCAATTCAAACAAATCACACACGCCCCCTTCTAAGCACACAGAGCTGAAGAGCTGGATGCAGGAGGTATGAGATGATATCGTGGCAAAACCCCTTTAAAGGAGACATAACACGAAAGACATTTTTCGCCTATCGACAACCTGAGTGATGGGAGTCCCGCTGCTGGGACCCCCACTGATTGCTAAAATGGGGCCTCCAACACCCCAACCTTTTTCGAAGCGCAAGCGGGTTTATGGAGGCAACGGAGAAATCCAAGTATAGCACAAAGTTATTCGAGGAGGAATAGGATGATGGGGACCATAATTGTAGCGATCGGTGGAGGGCGCAGTAGCGGGACCCAGATCAATCAGATATTTATTACCTATCCTCTGGATAGGTGATAAATGCCTTTTGTGGCACAAACCCTTTAAGGGTGGCTTCACACAGCGCAGTTTTGGTGCAGTTTTAACTGCGCTCCAACTGTGCTGCCTTTATTACCAGCAAGTTTCTTTCACTTACCTAAACTGTTTGGAAAGTGAGCAATCAATTAGTGCGTTTGTAATCCACAAGACTTCACACACAGTGATTGATTACTTACTTGAAACACCTTTCTGAACAATTTAGGCAACTGAAAGAAGCTTGCTGGTAATAAAGGCAGTTTAACTGGACCACAGTTAAAACTGCGCCAAAACTGCGCTGTGTGAAAGCACACTAATAGAGGATGTTGAGTTTCCTGTAGAATTGTCCAATTGTCCTAACTGGTCAAGCTGCATAAACTGATCTGCATTGTTCCTGATGGGTACAGGAGTGTTCTGTGATTATAGGATTATATGTTTGAGGAGAGGAGTATATAACCTAATTTTTCAGAGCTCAGTCCCCTTTTACTATAAACCTATATATCACAGGGTCGCTTCTTCCCCTTTTCATATAACTCTATATTACAGAGTCCAAGTCCTCTCGCCCAATCATAAACCTATATATCACAGAGTCAGCTTCTCTCTATCATATAACCCTATATTCACAGAGACTCAGTTCTTCTCTATATAACCCATATATCACAGAGCTCAGTCCTCTTTATTATATAACCCTATATATCACAAAGCTCAGCTCCGCTATCATATAACCCTATGTATCACAGAGCTCAGCTTCTCTCCTCTATCATATAACCTTATATATCACAGAGCTCAGCTTCTCTCCTCTATCATATAACCCTATATATCACAGAGCTCAGCTCCTCTATTATATAACCCTATATATCACAGAGCTCAGCTTCTCTCTATCATATAACCCTATATATCGCAGAGCTCAGCTCCTCTCCCTCTATCATATAACCTATATATCCAGAGCTCAGCTCTCTCCTCTATCACATAAACCTATATATCACTGAGCTCAGCTTCTCTCCTCTATCATATAACCCTATATATCACAGAGCTCAGCTTCTCTCCTCTATCATATAAGCCTATATTTCACAGAGCTCAGCTTCTTCCGTTATCATATAACCCTATATATCACAAGAGTCAGCTCCTCTCCTCTATCATATAGCCCTATATTTCACAGAGCTCAGCTCCTCTCCCTCTATCATATAACCCTATATATCTCAGAGCTTTTCTTTTCTGGCTCAATCACATCCTCAGATGTTATGTTGCTCTCAGATAGAGCAACATCAACCACTTGACAGGTTCGCTTTAAGGCTATGTTCACACGGCTTAAACTGGGACGTATTTTGTCCCGTATTTCGCACCGTACTGCGCTAAATAAGGGGCGAGATATGTCCCAGTCATTACGGTAATCCACAGTTCTTATAGAGAACTATGGATTACGTCTCCTCTCCCCGCTTGCACAATACGCCGAGCGGGGAGAGAAGTGACGTCATTTATTCGCGACGCCCCCGCTCCCAAGCACACGGCGTAATTGCGGGCGAAATACGTGTGAACATAGCCTTAGGACCCTTTCTACAGTGACCTGGGTCTGAGCAACAAGGGCAATTTGGTTCCTGCTGTCTGCAAAGGTGTTTATTCCTGCTTCTCCCGTTACTGACCTGGCTCTTACATTACATCATGTGTTCCCACCTATCCTATCTCTGTCCTGTCCACTGTCCAACTCTGCCTTCTGCACTGGATGACTATCAATACTACCTGTTATTTTGGTAGCTTGACCTGGTGCCTACTCTCCATCTATGTGCCAGCTATCACCCCGTGATCTGAGTGCCCACAATGCACTGCAACAGGAAATCGGAAGAATATTTAAAGGGGTTTTCTCACCATGCAGTTTCACAGTTACAGGCAGCTTTTTTTTCACTCTGGTGTCATCAGCCTATGGGTGGTTCTACAGCAGTGATTAGCATATTTAGCTTCTTGGTAGCTAGCGGAGACATTACTAAAGATTAGCTCTTCTAAACTGCTCTTTGTACATAAAGCTATATATGCTCTGAGGAGTGTAAACAATTGCTTATCAAAAGCTCATCTTGCTAGAGATAATGAGTCTGCTCAGAGTGAGCTCCCTGATCATGGTGACATTGCTTCCTGCTCTCTGCTCTAATCAAATAGCAGAGTAAGGCTATGTTCACACGGCTTATTTGCGGGGCGTAATTACGCCCCGCAATTACGCCGTGTGGACGGGGGCGGAGTGGGAGCGGGGGCGCCTCGCCCGCCCATAGACTATCATTACTAGCGGCGCGTATACGGCGCTAGTAAATGACATGTCACTTATCTCCCCCCGCGGCGGATTCGCCGAGCAGGGAGAGGAGACGTAATCCATGGTTCTCTATGAGAACTGTGGATTACCGTAATGACTGGGACGTATTTCAGCCGTAATTCGCGCAGTACCGACTGAATTACGGACTGAAATACGTCCCATTTTAAGCCGTGTGAACATAGCCTTATGGTCAGGTAACCATAGAAACGTGTGTACTCTGAGCACATATAATCTCTCTTATCTCCTGACTAATGTAAAATCAAAAGACTAATGTATTTGGAAAAAGTATTCAATTACCTATCCCTACCTTATCTTTGTAGTGAGAAAACCCCTTTAACGTTAATAAATAAATCTGTACAATGTACATAAGGCCATGTTCAGATCTACATTATTATTTCTGTTGTTATGCTCCGATAGCAGATCCTTTACATGATGGACACCAGTGGCAGCTGATGAATCCCAATAGGTTAATGGGGTCTGTTGGGTTTCCATCATAGAGTCTGGTATTTTACCGGACAAAATAGCGCATTTTGATAGTATCTGCGCCAAAGGCTCCTAACAGAATCTATCACACAGATGTGACCATGGCCAAAAACACAACATCTGACAAGTTACTTGACATTGTATATAGTTTTGTACTGCAATTTGATGTACAATGTAGTTTACGTCGTGACTGTATTAACAATAGCGCCACATGGGTGCACTTTACCTCGTTGCATTTTCAGGTCTGCAAATCATCTGGAATGTTTAGCACCATTTAAGTGCATTTTAGAAAAGCAGGGTGATGTTTATGCTCAGACAGATCCTTTAATTTCAGTAGAAAAGAGCTTCTATGAGTCAGGCCTTCTGTGTGGCCAAAGTAGCAGAAATAGAATAGATTCCAGAGAAGAGAATTTCATCAAGAATTCAGTATATAATTTTACCAGTAATTGTGTTCAGCATTAGAAATACCCACATCCGGTGGTTGTGTATCTACCAATGGCCACGAAATCCCTCAAAAATGCTGATACCCCACAAGGAACTAAGGCTCCGGTCACATTACCCTTACAGCCTCCATTGGTGGCATCCATCTGGATACCTTAAAAAAGGGCAATTGGAATCTATAGGGCAAACAGTTTCTTTTGGGCTACATTTCCTCTATTTCCTGACTTTTGTGGTCTACAATGCTTTTAAAATTAGCACATAATAGATACATCTTCAGATAATAGTGCAAATGTAGTTTAACATTAATCACTACCATACCTCCCTACTTTTAGAGGGACATGTCAGGCCACACCTCTAAACGCAAACGGACATGACATCAAACCAAGACACGCCTCTAACCACGCCCAAACACACCCATGCCAACTTTTTAGATAGCCAAAAAGGGACACATTTTCAGGATTGGATTGCATCCAATAATGAAATATTAAGTAAATTGTTATGTAATATGCAGCGAGGAAGCAATCGGATACTTTTTAAAGCAAGATAGTCAATTTATAGACGCAAATCTGTTTACTAAATGAAAAAGAGGGACATTTATAGAGCAAAGAGGAACAGAGGGACAAGGGTTAAAAATAGGGACTGTCCCTCCAAAACAGGGACACTTGGGAGGTATGCACTATGGAGGACATGTATGAAAACTGTCTAGATCTAAGACTTTCTTTGTTGCCCATAGCAACCCACCAGAGCTCCCTTTAACTTTTTCAGAGCACTATATGAAATTAAAGGGGAGCTTGATTGGTTGCTATGGGCAACAAAGAAAGTCTCAAACTTGACAGTTTTCTTCTCCCCGCTCATACAATACGATCGTATTGTACGTGCAGGGAGAAAAGTGACATGTCAATTACTTGTGGCGAATACGCACCGCGGGTAATAAATGTTAATGGGGCCGGCGGGCTGCCGTTCCCCCCTCACCGCATACTGTACACGCTGCAGTACATCGTGTGAACACACCCTAAGGCAGATTATCGGCACCCGTGGCACTTTGGAAGGCGTCTGAGATCGGGAGGGGGGGGGGGGGGTGCAGGCGTCACACTTATATTGTTGAGTGCTACGGAATATGCTGGCGCTATATAAATAAAGATTATTATTATTGTTACTACAATCGTACGAAACTGCACATTTATAGCTTCAGTGCGGCAAATCCAGGCGCATTACTGCTGGAACAGTTAGAGCAATTTAAAAGTGTTTTACCTGAGCAAGAAGTGTCGCTTTGTAGCTAGAAAGAGCTAAATCTATGACCCGCAATAGAAGTCCATAGATTCAGGCGCATTCTACGCTACTAATGTGTGCAAAAAAAACGGCACCTGGGCGCCAAAAATCATACATGTTGCCCTAGGTGTCTACACCTGAAAGAGGACTCTCCATTACATTACATGGGAGAAGCAGCACAGCTAAACCCCCCTACTATAGGTTATACCTAAAATTTTAAATGGTAGAAAATTAAAGTAGTTGTCTCACTACACTGATTCATCTCACCTCAGTCCTGTTTTCTTGGTTTAATTTTGAATTCAGGGGATGTTTACTGGCTTTACTAGCTGAGTAAAGCAGGTTTGTATGCAACATGCTGACAGCCTATCAGGATAGATCAAACAGGTCTGTAGCTATAGCAACCAGCGCTGGCAGCCTATCAGGACAGATCAAACAGGTCTGTAGCTATAGCGACCTGAGGAGCTGATGCAGCCCATACAAGAGGGGATATCTAGGAATAGGTAGGACACGGTTAATGGACACATATTGCAAAGTGACTTTTTTTTGCAAGATGTAGTGAGACAACCCCCTTTAACTGCTGGGAAACCCACTGAGCAAAAAGTAGTTGCATGTTACATTGATATGTTATAAATGTTTGTGGTTAGAAAATCTCTTAAACAAGGTCTTCTTCTATAGATAAGTCTTTTGGTTACCGTATTTTTGCTGGATTGCTTTCCTTTCATTAGTCATCTTCCAATGAAATCAAACCTATTTATCTTAATGGGAACTGAATATTTACTCAGCACTTCCCTTGGTGGTATTGACCAATCACACAGAGATAAAATAACAGCCTGATAAACTATTTCCCATAGAGGGTGATGAGTAGTGCTTGTGTCGTCATCTTTTCAATGTAAATGGAATACACAAGCCCCCACTGATTGGCATTTAAACTGGTAATACAATCACATTAAATCTGGGGTTCACACGCTGCATTTCACTGCATAACAACACATGTGGTATTAAAGGGGTTGTCCACTCTGTATTGTTGTTTTTAAATTATGTATGTAATAGGAAACCATACAGTTTTCTAATATACATGTATTAATATTATGCTCCTGTACCTCTATTGCACCACTGCAGTTGGCCTCAATCTAGAAAAAAAGTGGTCAAGCCTACATTCTAGTTCACAGTAAGGCTCTGTCTCCACTGCACAGAAAAACGTCCGTTTTTTCAGCGTTTTTCGTTTTCTAATAACGCTGGAAAAACGCTGTAATCATCTCTCATAGACTCTAATGTAAAACCCTCCTGCTGTCTACACTGAGCTTCTTTTTTCTGCTCGTTTTTTTTACTGGTCGTATTTTGCAACAAGGTCTAAAAAACGCCAGAGCCGGGCAGAAAATTTACTACAGGAGTCTATGGAGAGCGCCGGACGTCTTTTGGCGCGTTTCCGCTGCGTTTTTTGCCGCGATTTTTCAATGAAAAACCTCCCATATAACCAAGTTACACCTATAATGGGTGGTAACAAAGGTTAATCCTTATCAAATTTGCATACAAGTGTCTTATGTGTCCTTGTCTGTACCTTTTGTAATAAAATGATCATGCTTTGGTCGCTAACGATTTTTGCGCAATTCATATTTTTTTCGCTAAAAATAATTTTTTTACACATTGGCGCAAGAATCCGTTTTTTTAACGTTTTTGGCACTAAAATATTTTTTTTACAGATTTTGGCGCTAATAACGTTATCTCGCTTCTGATGCCAAAAATACGTTTTTTTTACGGATTTTGGCACACTAATCCGTTTTTTACGTTTTTTGGCACTAAAATAATTTTTTTTACAGATTTTGGTGCTAATAACGTTATCTTGCTTCTGACGCCAAAAATAAAGTTTTTTACGGATTTTGGCACAAGAATCCGTTTTTTTACGTTTTTTTGCACTAAAATAATTTTTTTTACAGATTTTGGCGCTAATAAAGTGATCTAGCTTCTGACACTAAAAATATATTTATTTTACGGTATTTGGCGCAATAATGCGTTTTTGGGGATTTTGGCGCTAAATTCCTTTTCTTTACAGATTTTGACGCTAATACAGTTATCTCGCTGTATGGAAAGATAATGTGGATTTTGGTGCAAGAATCTGGTGCAAAATTTAATAAAGCAGTAGCACACAAAGGACAATGTGCTCACAATGGCTACAGTGGTCTAAAGGAAGTGACTACTTAACATGCTAACTCCACCTGTAGGGTGAAGTTTACATCCAATGGCTTAATTTGTGCATACATTAAAAAGCAGAGCAAAGACGCTCCAAAAAAACGCTTCAAAAACGCTCCAAAAAACCGAAAAAACGCTCCAAAAAACGGACGTGTTTTCAGCTACTTTTGACAGGCAGTGGACAGAAAACTCAGTTTCATGAACGTTTTTAGTAATTCGTTTTCAGGTAGTTTTTTGTCCACTGCAGTGTAGACAGAGCCTAAAGCCTCATTCACATGGCTTATTTTGCCGCGGATTGGCGCCGTACTGCGCGCCGGATTTGCGCTTCAGTATGGCGCCAATCCGTCGGAGTCATTACTGTAATCCACTGCTCTCATAGAGAACAGTGGATTCCGTCGCTCCTCCCCGCTCGGCGAATCCGCCGCGGGGGGAGAAAGTGACATGCACATTATTTACAGCGCGGACAATGCATTGTCTATGGGGCCGGGAGCGGCGCCCCCGCTGCGCTCCGCCCCCATCCCGCCCCTTATTCACGGCGGATTTGTGAGCTCAATACGGCTGACAAATCCGTCGGGAATAAGCCGTGTGAACACGGCCTAATGGTTCCCGGGACTAGCTGCAGGGACTAAGCATGCAAATTCATGGGAGACAAAACGGTGCACATGCAATTGTGGGATGCAGATGGTAGCCATGAAAGCCAGAGGCCTAAGAACAGCCTCCGGACTGTCTATGTTGTAGTCCTGCCAGGTCCAGGCCGAAGGTCAGTTATTTCAATAACACATCGCAACCAATTTCTCATTCCAGTCTCATATTGGGTCAAGTGATAAATAAAAGAAAATTTGTAAAAAAAATAAATAAAGTAAAAAACAAATAAAACCCTTAACCCATCATAAATGTGTTTCACATTAAAAAGAATAATTTTTTTTTTTAAAAAGTACGCATATTCGTCAATTATGTATTGTATCAAATTTGAAAGGAATGTGGCCTGTACCTTTTTTTTTTTTTTTTTTTTTTTTAAAGTTGGGGGCCGCCTGTACGGGTGTAAATGAGGTATAGGGGCAGTATTTTTAATACGTTTATATAAGAAAACTGCAAAATTTCCTATTAAATACATGATAATAGAAAACAATAAAAAGTGGACAAGCCTTAAAAAGGCTTTCCCAGGGCCGGACGACGAGTAGGCGAAGGTAAGCGACCGCCTAAGGCGCCACTTCATGCCAGGCAGAAAAGAGGGCGCAAAGAGGTATAAAGTGGGCTGAATTTTCCAATTTGGAGGGTGCGATATGCCTTTTTTCCCTAGGGCACCAGAGTACCTTGTCCCAACCCTGGTTGTTCCCATCATGCACTTTGATGGCATATCGATGGGATATACTATCAAAGGTAATAGAAAATTTCTTAAACAAGGTCGCTTTCTATAGATAAGTCTTTTGATTCCACCTATCTCAGGAATGGGCCCCAAAAGTCTAGGTACAAAATGGAGAGCTGGTCGCGGTTGCGCACTACTCTCCATTCTGTTCTATAGAAGTTCTAGGAACAGAATCAGGATTCGGTCACGCTCATGCACAACTCTCCATTCTGTTCAATGGGTGTTCTAGAAACTTGCTTATGACTCTCCATTCTGTTCTAAGGGAGCTTAGGTTACGAGTGAGCGCCATACATGGCTGTTCTCGGAACTGCCAAAAAACAAAACGGAGAGTTGTGCGCAAGTGCAACCAGCTCTCCATTCTGTGCCTAGACTTTCATTGACCCGTTCCCGAGATAGGTGCCGACTAGTGTTGAGCGATTATTATCGACAAAGTTGAAATCGGCACGGTATTTACGTTGATCGGATTTTTTAGATCACGCGATAATTTAGGTTAAAATCTGTGCATAATCTATTAATATCGCGCCATTTTCGGCGCTTCCTGTCATTTTGGCGGCCAGCAAATCAGCTTACAGAGGGTGAGATGTGTGTGCGACGTCATGACTGGGATGTGTATGGTTGCGATTGGCTGGAAAAATCACATGACCTCGTTTTACATAGAACAGCCCTTCCTGTTCATGATCAGTGTGTGTCAGTATCTCAAAGGAGTAGGACGTGCGCTCTGCCTCTGTGCAAACAGCTCAGCGAAATTATTCTATTTGTTGACAGAGAAAGCTCTACTGTTAGCTGTGATCCTTACAACTTAGTTAGATCAGAGATTTGCAGATTTTAGGTAGTTAGGCCACAGGTGTCAAACACAAGGCCCGCGGGCTTGTGTTATCCGGCCCGGTACATTTTTCAGATTTTCAGACCCCGCAGCGCTTACTAAGTGAGAAGCCGCGAAATGTCCGCCGCAAGCGCTTACTTTAGTAAGCACTGTGGCGGTCATTTCGCGGCTCTCACTGATAACCCTTACTGAGTGGGGCCGCAAAATGGCTGCTGCTTTTGCCCTCCTCCTTTGCGTGGCGCCGTTTTCTGCGGCGCGCAACGGTACCTTGTGGTCTAAAATCCCGTCTCCGCACCGTACCGCCTCCCTCCCGTCTCTGGGCCAGGACCTGAGTCTCGCTGCCGGACCCGGAGAACAGAGGCAATCAGGTGAGCCAGGCCAAAAGTCATTCCCCCTGCTCTCTGATGTTAAGTGCAGTCTTTCCCTCACACTACCTGCCGACTCCCAAGCTCTGGAAGGCCCTGACACCACAGCCTATGAAAAATAATTATTTTTTTTTGTTTTTATAATTATTGTTGTTAAATGTACTGGATGTTTAGTGGCCCTGTTTCCATAGTTGTGGTCAGCACTTTCTGACATATCATTAATTGGCTGTTATTAACCCCTTCACGACCTTGGACTTATGAATATGTCCAGGTGGTTTGGGGGTCAAAGCACCTGGACGTATGGATACGTCCTGAGGATCGCGCAAACTGTTAAGCAGAGTTTTCGCAATCGACGCGGTATGTCAGCTGTATATTACAGCCTGACAGCCGCAACATTGGCCCCAACTGGAGATCACTCCTGGGGGGCAAATTTAACCCCTTAGTTCTCGCGATAACTAAGCAAGACACAGAAGGAGTGATCTCCTCCTGCGTCTGTCAGTGACAGCACCGCACAATCGTGCAGCTCTGCCTTGTGACAGACTGCCCGGGCTGTCTGTGACGTCACCATGCATTATGAGTTTTCAGTTGCCATAGAGAGCAAATACACAGCAGAAAACTGTGTATTGATTTCTATTATAAAAATGATTTTCCCTATGGGAAAATAAAAAAAAAGGTGAAAAAGTAGAAAAAAAAAAAAAAAAGGGGATCAGTAAAAAAACAAACACGAAAAATAAAAAAAAAACACGTACATCGCCCCCTTTTCCCCTTTAAAAAACCCAAATTGCCCCAAAAAAGATCGAAAGTAAAGACCAAAAATTTTGGTATTTGCCACTGTGTAACCCTGCCCTATACATCTGTCACTTAATGAACCCCCGGGGAAACCGCCGAAAAAAAACTCTAACTTTTAAGGAGAATTTCATTTATACAGTTTTTTAAAAATAATGTCGGCCCTTTAAGGTCCCCCATGGGGGGCTGGAGTGGCCCCGGGTAAAAAACGAGTTTGACACCCCCGAGTTAGGCAGAAAATTTTTAAAGGAGCATCACCGCTGTAAAGTCGGGGGGGGGGGGGGGGGGGGGGGGGGGGCCCACTGCGGGCGAACACAGAAAACCCCTTTTTAAAGAATGCTGGATTTTGTGCACCCAACTTAGGGGTAAACATTGCATTGCAAAAAGCTTTTTATTAATTTTTTTCCGTTAAAAAAATTATTTGGATTTTTGGGCACCCTTGAACTTATTTTAGGATATAGAAATTTTCTAGAAAACTGCAGGTCTCTTTGTTGGGTGCAAAACTCCACTTTTTATTTACCCCGTTTTTTTTTCAGATGGGTTTTTTTTTCCCCACTTTTGCCCAGCCAGCTTTTTGAAAAGAAACCTTTGCATTTAAAAATTTGAATCCACCCAATTTTTTGTATCACCACGGTTTTATAGGTCCCAAAAAAAACCCTTTTTTTATCCGTATATTTTTTCAGATACGTTTTTTTTTCACTTTTGCCCGCCCCCAGCTTTGTTGATAGAGGTCCCAAAGGGCATTTTAAAAATTTAAAATCCAGCAATTTTTTATTCCCCAAACAGGGGGAAATTGATGGGTTTGCCAAAAATCCCTTTTTTATTACCCGTATAAAATTTCAGAAAACTTTTTTTTTTCCCCACTTTGGCCAGGCCACTTTGTTGAAAGAGCCAAATGCGGGTTTAAAATTTTGAATCCACTTTTTTTTGAAACCCCACCACAGGGGGAATTGATAGGTCCCAAAAAAATTACCTTTTATTACCTTAACATTTCAATATGTGTTTTTTCATTTTTGCCCAGCCAGCTTTGTTGATAAAGCCACCTTGCATTTTAAAAATTTGAATCCAGAAATTTTGTAGCCCACCACGGGTTGAAAAGGTGCCAAAAATACCTTTTTTTGGGGGATAAAAATTTCAGATACGTGTTTTTTCATTTTGGGCGCTTTAACAGCTTTTTTTGTTTAGGGGCCCCCTTTGCATTTAAAAATTGAATCCAGAAAATTTTTTAAGCCCACCACAGGTGTATTGATAGTCCCAAAAAATCCCTTTTATTATCCGTTAACTTTTCCCAGATACGTGTTTTTTTTAAATTTGGGCGGGCCAGCTTTTTTTTCATAGAGCCCCCTTGCGGGTTTAAATTTGAATCCAGCAATTTTGAAACCCAACCACGGGGGAAAATTTTGATAGCTGCCAAAAATCCCCCCTTTTTTAATTACCGTAAACATTTCAGATACGTTTTTTTCCACTTTGCCCAGTCCACTTTTTTTGATAGAGCCACCATGCGGGTTAAATTTAAAAACCACAATTTTGAAAGTCCCCCCACAGGGTTGAAGGGGGCAAAAAATCCCTTTTTTTAACCCCTAACATTTCAGATACTTTTTTTTTTTTTTCACTTGGCCAGGCCAGCTTTGTTGATAGACCCAACCTTGCATTTAAAATTTTTTGAATCCGGGTTTTGAAAGTCCCCCAACAGGTTGATAGGGGAAAAAAAAAAACCTTTTATTACCCAAAAACCCTTTTAGATACGTGTTTTTTTCATTTTGGCACAGGAGCTTTGTTGATAGAGCCCCCTTCATTTTAAATTTTGAATCCAGAAAATTTTGTAGAAAACCCGGGTTATTGATAGGTGAAAAAAAAACCCTTTTATTTACCGTAAACATTTCAGAAAACTTTTTTTTTTTAAACTTTGGAAACAGGCCAGCTTTGTTGATAAAGCCTTTTTTTTTTTCTTTTTAAAATTTTGGGAATCTAGCAATTTTGTAGTAAAACCACAGGTGTATTGATAGGTCCAAAAATATTTTTTAATTACCGAAATAAATTTCAATACGGGGTTTTTTCATTTTGGGGGCACAGGCCCCCTTTTTTGTTTAGAGCCACCTTGCATTTAAAATTTTGAATCCAGAAATTTTTTTGTAAACCAAACGGGTGTTTTGGAAGGGGGCCAAAAATATTTTTTTATTTTTCCGTAACATTTCAGATACGTTTTTTTTTCACTTTGGAAACGGGCCAGCTTTTTTTGAAGAGCCACCTTGCAGTTAAATTTGAATCCAGCTTTTTTGGGTATTCACCACGGGTGAAATTAAAAAGGTCCCAAAAATACCTTTTATTACCCGAAAACCCATTTCAATACGTTTTTTTTTTCATTTTGGGACGGGCCATTTTGTTGATAAGCCACCTTCAGTTAAATTTAAAAAAGCAATTTTGTATTCCCCACAGGTGTATTGATGGTGCCAAAAATACCTTTTTTTAATCCGTATACATTTCAATAGGGTGTTTTTTTTCATTTTGGCACGGGCCAGCTTTTTTGGGATAACCCAAACCTTGGATTTTAAATTTTTCAATACAGAAATTTTTGTTTTGTTTGGGGGGATTTAAGAATAGCTTGATTTGCCATTTTTTAAAAAGGGAAGACGCCCAAAAACTTTTCCCCATCCCCTTTAAATTTTTTATCTTTCTAAAACCAGGACGAAATGCGGGTGGTAACGGCAAAGAGGGGGGAAGGACATGGAGGTAGAGTATGAAAAGGTGCTCCCTTCCTTTGCTGGCGAACACGCAACCACGGATTTTTTCGGTTGCATTTAACTGATGCCAACAGAGTAGGATAAGGAAGCCGGTAAAATTGGCAAAAACCCCCGGCATCGGCAACGGCCTTGAAAGCCCCTCTTGCTTGTACCCCCGCAGCCCCGGGGATGCAGAATGTCAGACGACAAAATCACCTGTTTATGATGAAGATGACGACATTGCGGATCCAACGTGGTCTTTTTTAGCAGAAAATTTTTCTGCAGCGCTTCATCCCCTGGGCGAGGGGGAAGACATGGGGGAGTGTCAGTACGGGCCCGCCCAAAAAAGGGGGAGGGGGGGTTTTTAGAAGTCCGCTGATATGATTCCCGCCCCAGGGCCAAACCCCCCCCCGGCCTCAAAACCGGATTACCCCCGCCCCCCCCCGCTTTATCCCCCTTTGCCGTAAAAGGGATAAAATAGGGGGCAAGAAACTTAAAATGGTTTAAAACCCCCCACCAAAATGTCTAGCCCCCGGGAACGAATGCATGAGTTAAATGGAGGCAACACTTTGGGCCAAAAAAGGCCACAAACCCATGTCGGGGTTTCCCAACCCCTGTCACATCCCCCGCTCCGCCCCCCTCCCCTCCGCCAAACCAAACCCAAACGTTCCTCAGCTGCCCCCGTCCTCAGATCATGATCAGGGGTCAGCCTCCGCTTCAGCCTTTCCCCTGCCCCCCCGAGTACCACCAGCACCCCCAAACCCATCCAAACCCCTTCTCCTTCCACCATTTGACGACCTGCACGCCGTACACGGCCCTCTACAGCCAAACCCTTTTGTCTTCCAGTTTGGGATCAGAAGAAACACTTTTTTAAACCCCAAACCATCCCAAAGCCCCAAAAAAATGAATTTTCGGCATTGCCCGGCTTTTGGCCTTGGAAATGTTGCCTTTCCGTCTGGTGGACACAGATGGGTTCCGCCACGTCATGGCCCTTGCCTGCCCCCAATACCAGATGCCGAGCAGGCATTTCTTTGCCAGAAAAGCCGTCCCTGCCCTGGCCAGCCACGTGTCATCTAAAATTTCAAGCGCGTTGTCTGCATCTGTGTCCGGAAAAGTCCATCTGACCCCCGACACATGGACTAGTAAGCACGGCCAAGGCCGCTATATCTCTGTGACAGCTCACTGGGTGAGCTGGGTGGATGTCTCTGGTGGTGACGGTGGCTCTCAGGCTCGGCGCACGCTCTTCAAAACCGCAGGGATGGTGCAGGGCTCTTTCCCCCAAGGTCCTCTGGTGGCATCACCGTGTTGAAATTAATCTGTCTTGGAGACCGTCCACACACAGGTCAGGAGCTGTGGACGGCTCTCTGCAACGAGACCGAGCGCTGGCTGGTGACAAGAACCTTGTGCCTAGCAAGGTGGTGTGCGATAACGGGCAAAATCTGCTGGCCGCCCTTAAGATCGGTAGGCTGGAGCACATCCCTTGCCTGGCACATGTCATGAACCTTGTCGTCCAGAAATTTCTAAAGAGCTACCCGGGTCTGGACTGCCTGCTGAGGAAGGCTCGAAGTCTAAGTTCGCACTTCTGCCGTTCACACCCTGCTTCGTCCCGCCTGGCTGCGTTGCAGCGTCAGCTCGGCCTCCCCGTCAACCATCTCATTGTTGACGTGGCAACACGCTGGAATTCCACCCTCCACATGCTCCAGCGATTGTGGCAGCAGCGCAATGCCATTACGCAGTACGAAGTGACACATGGCCTGACAAGCAGCGGTACGGACCTCGGGGTGTTGAACCACCGAGAGTGGAGGCAGGTGAAAGAGCTCTGCACCATCCTTGCCAGTTTTGAAGAAGCCACCAAAATGGTCAGTGCAGACAATGCCCTTGTCAGCATGAGCATTGTGGTGATCTTAGTTCTGGAACAATCGTTGGACACTCTGAAACAACAGGTCCCGCCAGCGACGGAGGAGGAGACGGACACAGATGCGGACACGGAGCCTTTCTCTCCGTCGAATCCACAAGGCCCGACAGTTTCTCAATTTCATCGGTCTTCATTAGGCAGTGGTTCGGGGTCCAGAGCTAGTGCAAGGCGGCGCATCAGCTCTCAGGGTGCATCATCTGAGGCAAGTCAGGGCTGTGTTGAAGCTGTGCCGGAGGCAGTGGAGGAGGAGGAGGAGCAGGAGGAGGAGGAGGTATTCCTAGACACTGACGTTACCGACGTCCCTGCCTTGGAAAGAGGTTGGCGCGAATTTGAGGCGGAGGAGGAAGATGAGGAAGATCAGTTTGCTAGTGCCCCTCGACCCAGAGGCTTGGGAACTCAAGGCTCCATCTCTCACATAAGTGCT
The DNA here is from genome assembly GCA_025379985.1 of Phyllomedusa bahiana. Classification (NCBI taxonomy): domain Eukaryota; kingdom Metazoa; phylum Chordata; class Amphibia; order Anura; family Hylidae; genus Phyllomedusa; species Phyllomedusa bahiana. The sequence continues at coordinate 56,369 of JAODAL010001583.1, read as the reverse complement.
TGGATGCTCCATTTCCTCCAACATGATCCTCGCATTAAGGCCATCAAAATGAACAACAGTTACTGGGTGGCCACCCTCCTGGATCCCCAGTACAAAACAAAACTCAGCACTTTCCTTCCACCCACCCAAATAGAGAGTAAAATGCAGGAAATGGAGACCTTGCTGATTGATCAACTGGAGACATCTGTTGCGTCTGCTTCACGTTACTCAAATGTCACGGTGGAACAACATCAGCGACGTGACAGCAGTAGAGTGCCAAGTAGGCGTAGCGGCAGCAGCAGCAGGCAAGGTGGCAGAAGCCTAATGGTGACCTCTGGCAATCTTTATTTACCACCTCACCAACGCATGCAATGCAGGGCACACATCCAACACACAGAGATCAGCTTAAGATCATGGTGCACGACTATCTGCGTCTCAACACCGATGTTTTTGTATGTGTTCCGGACCCAATAGACTTCTGGGTATCCAAAATGGACGAATGGCCCGAGCTGGCTCGTCACGCCATAGAGGTGTTGTCCTGCCCAGCAGCCAGCGTCATATCTGAGCGGACCTTCAGCACAGCTGGAGGAGTCATTACAGACAAACGCATCCGGCTTTCCACGGATAATGTGGGTCGTATGACTTTTATCAAGATGAATCAGGCATGGATCTCTGATGATGTTGTGGCCCCAATTGCCGAGGTCACCGATTAGTTGCCGGTCTACACTACATTCCTCTTCAAACAGAAATGGTCCTCTTGAAAACTTTTTTTTAAAATGATCATTTCTTACTGCAATTTTTATTCTCGGTTCCCAACAGTTCATTTTGCTGGTTTTGCTGTGAGGAGACTGTAAAAGACAGCAAGGTTTCATGACAACACCGTATTCCATTTACTCACTTTATCTTTAGGGCCCGGGCGTTCAGAGGTAGCATGCGCCGGGCCCCGCAGCTCTGCACCCACCGCAGTGAACTAGTATGTTCACTGCTGGGCGGGCCCAGGAGCGGCATTACCGGGGTAGCGGACGCGGTAGCAGCTACCTCGGGGCGCGGGCCCCCTAAGCGCACGGGCCCCGGGGCAGTTGATACGTCTGCTACCCCGGTAGTTACGCCCCTGTTTGTGACTCTAAACTTTAATATGTATATATATACACACACTAGTATAGCATGCTATAATTTATTTGTGGAAAAACAAGACATCCCCTAAAAATAAGACATAGTGCATCTTTTGGAGCTAAAATGAAAATAAGACAGCGTCTTATATTAGGGGAAACAGGGTATGGAAATTTTATTCTCAAAATACGTGCTGCAAATACGCTTGTAAAATAGGTGTTGTGTGAATGACAATGCGTATTTTACATCGGAATCAATGAGAGCTACATAGAACATTGTTTGAAGCTTATTTTGGGATGTATTTCGGTGCAAAATATGCCCCAAAATAAGCGTAAAATTACGTAAAATTATGCCCTAGCAGGATCTTATTGAGTCACTCTCATGACGTCTAACTGCTGTCTGTGCTGCTCACGGTGTTTACTATGGTCATAATAATGTGACTCGGCCATGTATTTGTAAGAAAATATATCTTCTTTGTAATTTACTTGCACCGTATTTTGTGCTTTTTGGTCCTTTCCATAGTTGCTGTGCACAGTGCAGAATTCGCCAGTCTTTCCTTACTTTGGACTTTGGAGATTAGATGAGCATCTTCACATTCCTGAGATATTGTTACCACACAGAAACACATCCAGGAGCCTAAATTTAGGTTTTAGCTTCTCACCGCCACAGATACCTTTGGCTTATTTCACCACACAAGTGTCCATAATCCAGGAAACCAGACACGTTAATCTGCGAACACTGGAAAAATAGAGTGATTCCATCCCTTTGAAAAAGGATAAAGAGTAATGCCGTGTCCTGTAGCTGTAAAGATGGGCAGTAATCTGGCCTTTGCTACATGTAAGGTGGGAATCGCCCGTGGACTGAGTCCTTTAAGAGCTGCTTAACCTCTGTCACTGCCGAGCAGTCTTTAATCACCCCAGGATATTGCTTTTGTCTACAGAGGAAGGATGCATAGTTTCTCAGGCAGTGAGAACTGTTGGATGTCGTTAGTAGTCGGATGGGTTTCGTGCATGTTGGCATAGAATTGGTTGCCTCCAGGGCAGGTGGGAATTAAGTACAGGTGGCGTCTGATTGAAATATTCAGGTAAAAACAAGTCAGGTATCTCTGGACGTATCTCCGCTCCAGACCTTTGGGTTATCTTTCTGTTTTGGAAATGTAATGAATTTTAATACATCTGTAAGTGAAAATCTATCCTTGACCACTGTGTACGTGGTGGAGTAGATGTGAAAAGTGCCAGGTATCGCTTAGGATGGGTTCACACGTCGCGTTTCTGTTGCAGTTTATACCCTCCAGCCTGCCTGCATAGCCCCCCCAGCCTGCCTACATAGTCCCCCACAAGCCTGCCTATATAGCCCCTTAAAGCTTGCCTATATAGCTCTAAGTCTGCCTGCCTGAATTGCCCTATAGCCCGCGTGAAGCCTGTCTGCCTATATAGCCCCCTAAAACTTGCCTACCTATATAGCCCCCGAAGCCTGCCTGTCTACTTATATGGGACCCCTTTAGCTACCTAAACCCTACCTATATGGCCCCTATAGCCCACCTAACCCCTGTCGACCTGTATGGCTCCCTATAGCTACCTAAACTCTGCCTGCCTATATGGGGACTCTATTGGCTACCTAAACCTTGCCTATCTGGGCCCCATATAGCCTATCTAAACCCTGCCTGCCTAAATGGACCCCATATAGCCAGGGGGGCAGGTGCTGGAAAAGTCAGGATTCTAAGATATTTGTGTCTAAATCTGCCGGGACAAGTGGTCGGGAGATGTCATCAAGATGGCGGACTGGACCGGATGCAGAACAAAAGGGAAAGTCAACGACTGGTCAGAGAAACGTCACCTGTGAGTCACAAGACGTAACTGCAGTGTAATCACTTATACAGTCTACAGAACCTGTGTACACTGGTGTCTACCACTATATGGTCATTGTATGGAGGTAATATACAGTCTGCAGAGCCTGTGTACACTAGTATATACCACTATATGGTCACTATATGACGGTACTATTGGTCTTTGTTTACTGATCAGTAATAGTGTAGGGGTATTATTCAGTCACTTTGTGGTCATGTTCTGCCGGTATAATCACGTTTCTATGTAGTAGTGCTATTAGTAATGTTGGTCTAGGTATAGAGGGATTTGTTTGGTAGCAGTATGATGGTGATATGTATGGTGAGGTATTTGCCCTTGTAAATGTTCGTGGTCAGAGAGGTGGGGGCATCCAAAAGTTTGCTGGGGGGCCCTGGCTTCTCTAGTTACGCCCCTGGTCACAAACCATAGGATATATATGTATGTAAAGGACATTTTATGGCAGCTGCAGTGACTTATCTCAAAGGATGGCAAATGTGACATGCTGGGACTTGTAGAACTAGAAGTTCCATCATGCCCCATCAGCCATCCTGTGAGATGTGTGTGTCAGTAACATTGGTCTGTTCTCTCCACATCTCTCACTTACTTGTAAACTGTCTCCTGTCCTGGGATGTTCAGGACCTGTGGTGACATCAGTCACATGACCTCCCTGCACAGGTCCTTCAACACTCAGGTGCTACAACAATATGCTCCAGGGCCATTTCTCGGGGTGAGCGGGGCTTGGAAACACCCGCCCCCTTCCCCCCCCACCTTTCTCTCTGCCCACCCTTAGGGATAGCCCTGTGTATGGGGAGCTGCAGCAATTATTTCCGCTATGTCTTATTTTAGGGGGTGGGGGTGGGGCCTTATATTAGGGAATTCAACAAAATTTCTGCTATGTCTTACTTTCGGGGCTGTCTTATTTTCGGGGAAACACGGTAGAAGCAAAGGTGGAGCGTATTTTCACCGCATAAATGCCTCAAAAAACACTCCACACTTATGATAATACACCTGTAATCAGGCATACTTTGAAGCTGATTTTAAAGCGTAAATTTACACTTCAAAATTATGGTACATGCACCGCAATGCACCGGATGTTTTAGAAGTACATGCAGGCCAGCGCATACTTCTAAAACACTGACAGCCGGCTTCTATAACACTGACTGTCAGCTTCAAGGCATAGGCGGCGGGAAGAAGTGACATGTCAATTATTTTCCCCTCCGCGTATTACATGCAGGGGAAAACGTCTGTTATTTATAGTTCTCAATGAGAGCTATAAATTACTGTAATTGCGGGGTGTATGGGCATACTGCAGCACAACTACGCAGCGAATACGCCACACGATTATGCTGGGTGAACACACCCTAACAGAGGAACAGCACAACACAGAGATGTAAGAAACATTCCAGAATTGTTATTTCATGATGAACACAAATATGCCGGGTGTTTTAGAAGTACGAGCTGGCCCCCGGCCGGCCCCATCCGCTCTCATTATCAGCGGCGCGTGTCAATTCTCTCTCCCGGCGTACAATATGTGTGTATTGTACGCCGGGGGAGACAGACGTAATTCATAGCTCTCTATGAAAGCCTTGAATTAACGTAATTGTGGGGCGCATTGATGCGCAAATACGAGGCAAAATGCGCCCTGCAATTACACCGTGTGAACATACCCTTGAAGTTTATGAAACTGGCCACACTCCATACAACTATGTACTACTTAGTTTACACTGCATTTCGTGGTAATAAACAGACACATAGGGCGACATGCATGAAATTTGGCATTTACACACAAAATTTTGTGCGCATGAAAAAGGCATAGAATGCGCCTGATTTATGAGCCCGCTATACAACGGGTCATAAATCAGGCGCATTCCAGCGCTAGGGCGACATTTTTGGCTCAGGTATACAATTTTCAAAGTGGTGTACCTGTTCCAGCTGTAATGCGCATAGAAATACCATAGCTACAGCGCCGTGCCTCCAGCATGCCTCCCGACATTGGGCGTATTAGGCTGGATTCACACGGCTTACTTGCGGGGCGTAATTACCTTCTGAGGGCTCTCAGGTTTCTCAAGTGACCGACCTGTGTACTCTTTGTTCTATCTGATAGCAGGGAGTGATGTCATCACACAGGTCGCTGCCAGCAGTGTGAGAGCTTGTGTGTTATCTGATCTTTCAGACAAAAGACAGTAATTACTCTACTGTTTACATTAGCTCAGAAGCTTCTCTGGACTTTAGAGAAGGTAATTTAGCTAATCTAGACTGATAAATAGAGAAGTCTGAATACATGGAGCTCATATGCTAATTACGGACAGCTTAACCAGGAAGTGACAGAGCAAAGCAGCATTATTTCATTCATGCATCCTATGAAACTTTGAGATGAGACAACCCCTTTAAGTCTAGCAAAAAAATTGTCCCAAGATCGGTCGAACCTGCATCAAACTAAAAAGGACCCGATTCGAGCAACACAATTCACAAATGTATGCTATTACCAAAACCCTCTTGACACATTACCTTTCTAACATAAGATACAGCATCTTCCTCCGTGTACACTTCAGCGCTGACTCCCCCTCTTCTGCGCCGGGCTTTAACCACGGGGTTCGGAGGCGGTGGAGAGATTTCATCATCATGAGAGTCTGACTGGGAGTTTGACTTCTGCTGAGCCAAAATCTGTTTGCATTCTTCCTGTAAATACAGAATGACAGTGCTGTAAATGTCCATCTCATCACCACCATATTGTGAACATCTTACAGTATCAACTAGGATATACCGAGGAACATGTGAGAACTAAGGGTGGGCAAAACCTCCATAAAGCCCTATGGTAATCTCCGTTCAGTAAAGCTATATTGCATCTGTATGTTGCTGTACTACGAATGTGATACACAAATCTTATTTTTAATTACAGCTATTAGTCATAAACGTATAAAAATCTAAAACCTAAAGTTGAGTGTTGTTTTTTAAAGGGGTGTCCCCATCAAGCACGTTGATGGCATATTGATAGGAGTAACGGTCTGTGGAAGTGGATCCTCTGGACCACCGCAAGTGATGGTGTAAGCCACGCCAGGGAGCGGAATCTAAGTAGGTCCCGGTTTTCACCAGAGCCCGCCGCAAAGCGGGATGGACTTGCTGCGGCGGATTGCTACCAGGTCGCTTCCCCTGACGTGACTTGCTTGCGGTGGAAGCCGAGGTGTAGCGTGGTACAGAATCGTGAAGCAGGCTCGTAGTCGGGGACAGGCAGAAGGTCAGGACAGGCGGCTTTGGTTCGTAGTCAAGGGACGGAGGCAGAAGGTACGGTACACAGTAGAAAACAAGATATACGGGATCGCTTCCTCTCAAGGCACAGGGCACGATCGACTCGGCAAGGTTAGTAGGAAGGGGCAGGACTTAAATAGGATCATCGCCCGATGAAAACCAATCATCGGCGTGCTGTCCCTTTAAGCCTGACTGCAGTACTGCATGCGCACACTAGGCAGCGTGCCCGGCCGGCAACAGGAGTGCGCACAAGCCGGGAACAGGAGCGTGGCAGGTTAAGTGCTGTTCAGAGCTGTGGGCACGCCCGCAGCCCAGGGACGGGACTGCGGCGGCGCCCGCTGCGGGACATGCCGTTGGGGTGTGGATGTGCCCGCGACCCGATACGGGGCTCGCGGGGGCATCCGTAACAATAGGATATGGCATCAAAGTGAGTTAGGTGCAGATCCCCCCTCTGGGACCTACAGCTATATCAGAAACAGAGACAATTCTCCATTCTGTTCTAGGGGAGTGCCGAGTACAAGTCAGCACCAGTCAGTCACTCCCTGCTATGTCTTTTCTCTAGCACAGGAGCTTGTTTACTTAAGTTAATGCCAATTTTAAGCCTTACAGCTCTGAAGTCTTGTACACTACAGATTATAAATCTCCAGCAGTCATGTCACTGTAAGGCAATGTCTTAACGGCACTGGTTTACAGTCGGATTTGTAAGAGGATTCAGTATTTAGGATCCGCAAAAATCCGACTGTAAATCATCCCCATAGACCTCAATAGAAAAGCCAAGCTTAGAACATGTTCTATAATCCGGATTAAAGTACAGTTCAATGTCAATGGCCGGAATCCGAAAATCTACTGCAAAATCTGCGGTAACCGATTGTAAAATACTGGTCGGATTCGATAACAGAATACGACGATATTCTACAATTGCTGTGTGGACGCAGCCTAACAGGCTCAGCTGAGAATAGCAGAGCTGATATGCCAGTCGCTGCTACAGAACCACTCACAGCCTAACCAGGTAGTGGGATACTGAAGCTGCATGTGGCTCTATGAAACAGTGTGATGAGGCTTTGGATGTCAGCTTTTTTAGGAGTTTCAAAATGAACAGAAAATTTGACTTCTGGAAGCCAGACAATTGGTCCACTGAAGTCAATGGCCATATAACCTCAAAAAAAAGCTCAAGCAGAGACAGCCGAAGTGGTCATAGTAGAGCAGATATAGACTGAGGCATTTTGGCTTCGGTTTGAGGATCCATCAATGGTTCTTCCAGGACCCCCGCCAAATCCAATATTAATGATTTTTTAATCTTTTTTTTAGGAAATGTTTTTTTAAAAAAAAAAAAAAAAATCAAATTGCAGCACACACCATAGATAATTAATGAAGTTTGATTTCTCTTCACCCCAGTATGAGGATATGGTATGATTGTGAGGAAAGGCAGATCACATTGTCTCTAAACACTGGATAGAGCATTTATCTGCGCGGCTCAAGTGAGTCAGTCCAGATCCGAGTAATACGATTACGCACTCATATTTCCTGGGTAAATGTCAAAGCAATTTCTGCTCATAGATGTAAAACAATGTTGAAAGACTTTCTTCAGATTTGCCTACAGTTATTAAAAAATTGATACCCAACGTGACCACGAAAATGAGGGAATAGGCGAAAAATGAAACCTGGTACGAAATGATATTAAAAACCGCAATCAAAGCATATTTTTGAAATACAAAATACTGCTGCTGGCCTAATGTGGTCAAGCAGAGAAGACATTTGTAATCCGTTCTACCTGTGGTTCTCCAGCTGTATAAAATGGTCATAGCTGAACAGGCAAGACCTACTGAACCTAGTACATCAGGAGAACTTAAAGGGTTTTGCCACGAGGTAAAATTGACGTGGGAAGCTTGCAAATAATAAGCATTTTCATCATTCGTCAGTATTAAAAATTCTGGAACGTTTTTGTTTTAGCTGCTCCCTTAGGCCCTGTTCACACGACGGATTTGGGCGCGGTTATGGACACGGGTTCCGACGCGGTTTCCGCGGCCAAAACCACGGCCAAATCTCGCTCAGTTTATTAACATGGTTTCCTATGGGAAACCGCGTTAATATTCACACGCCGCGGGTTTAGCCGCGGCTTTGGGGCTGCGGCCTTGCCACGCGTGTTTGAGAACTCTCCTGTTAATTCTGACAGGGAGTCCTCAGTGCGGCGGCCGCGCGGTGTTGCCGCGTGTGTCGCCACGTGTGTCGCGATTTTCCCCCTGCCTACGAATTTGCATGGGGGCAAACCCTCGCCGCAAGCCACACCCCAAACCACGCCCCACTTGCGCCGCGACCACGGCCACCACCCGCTCCGCAAACCCACGTCGGGAGACGCGAGTTTGCGGCGAGGCTAAGTCGAAGCTTGGCCGCGGCAACCGCGACCGAACCCGCAGCCAAACCCGCCGTGTGAACATGCCCTTAGTGATCCATTGTTTACAGCTCATCTCCAGGGGATACAACCAGGGCTGTAAGCTCCTCAGCCCTGGCCAGACATGCTCAGACATCACCTCTCCTCTCAGGCAGCTAATGTCAGTTTCTTCCCTGCCAAGTAATCACACACACTCACTGCTGTGCGAGTGTTCAACCCCAGGTGCTGTCATTCTACTATTGTCCTTGCTACTCCTTAGTAATTAGTCAAACAGTGCAAAACTTCAAAAGAAAAAAGAAACTTCAATCAGGTATGTGCATTGAGAATAAAAATCTACATTTGGTTCCTGCAGGGATCACCTCTCACCTCAGGCAGCTACTGAGTGTTCAAACCCAGGTGTTTTTATTCTACTCACATGCTTTGTAATTAGTCAAACAGTGCAAATAAATTTAAAAAAAGAAACCTCAATGAGGTCTGTGCATCGATAAAGAGAAAAAAATCCACGGATTTGGTTCCTGCAGGGATTTGAACCTAGGACTCTTGTGCTGTGAGGTAAAAACTTTACCTCTGAGCTACAATGTAGTTACTCACAGATCTATACATAAAGAGACCTTTCTTTGACTAGAGAGAGGAAAGGCCTGGTGATGTCATCCTGCTGGGTCACATAATATTCAATGCAAAGAAATCACATGCCCTCTTCTGAGCACACAGAGCTGAAGAGCTGGATGCAGGAGGTATGAAATGAGTTTGTGCCAAAACCCCTTTAAAGGTGTTGTTTTATCACAGACATCTCTTTAATATGGAAGCACCTGAAAAAAAAATCTACAGTAGTCACCTGATCATTTCCCCTGCATGAAAAATGGATGGCCTGAGACTGCCAAAGCAAAAACCACTACTTGCTAGCAACTCTCTGACATGGTTTAAAGAAGACGGTCCCAAAATGGCAACTGTATGACATCCATTAGGAATTGCCCATTATATGCTTGGCCATATGGGCAATTCCTGTCCTGATTAATAGATTCTTTTCAACCCCTTCCTGACAGCCGGTCATAATAATATGGCACTTCGGGGTTTTTTTTCCTCCTTGCCTCCAAGAGCCATAACTTTTTCATTTTTCCATCAAATATAGACATATGTGGGCTTTTATTTTGCGGGACAAGATGTTCTTTCTAACTGCGTCATTGACTGTACCATAGAATATAATGAGAAACTGCTAAAAAAAATTCTAAGTGGGGTGAAATGTAAAAAATTAAAACTTACGCCATGTTTGCAGGGGTTTTGTTTTTACGGTGTTCACATAATTTTTTTTCACTTTTTTTCGCTAGGGGCATATAAATAATGATGGCAGTCCGAGCACTTCCTGCCTGGGGTAGGAAATGTTAGAATCGCATACATGGCAGCAATGGAAGCCTTTATAAGACTTCTAGCCACCATGTTAACCGATCGGCATCCACGATCTCACCAGTGCGCGGCATCGTTTCTGATTCAATAAGACGCCGTGGTTGCAATCGCCGCAGCGTCTAAAGGGTTAAACAGCAAGGGACAGGGTCGGCTCCGTTCCCTGCTGTTACAGGTGCAATTGTAAAAAAGAAGTCCGGCAACAGCGCACACAATCCAAAGGCAGGAATATAGCTATAAAATCAACCTTTTTTTATTTAAATCTTTTAAAAATACGGCAACAGCACATGCTCTATAGTAGGAAAGAAATCGACTAACGCGTTTCGGTAGTGTCTGCCTTATTCGTAGTGTTACCGGTGGGTGGGATAAAGTGAGCCAGTTTGAAAATGGTGTTAAGTTGAATTAGACAGTTTTAACCTGTGCCTGATTTATGAACTGACTGTAAGACTGTCTACTCTAATTTAAAAGGGTCTTAGATTTAAAGGGGTTGTCTCACTACGTCGTTTCATCTCACCTCAGTCCTGTTTTCTTGGCTTCATTTTGAATTCAGGGGCGTGTTTACTGGCTTCTACTAGGCTGCAGTAGAAGCCAGGTCTGTAGCTATAGCAACCAGCGCTGGCAGCCTATCAGGATAGATCAAACAGGTCTGTAGCTATAGCAACCAGCGCTGGCAGCCTATCGGGAGAGATTGAACAGGTCTGTAGCTATAGCGACCTGAGGAGCTGATGCAGCCCATACAAGAGGGGATATCTAGGAATAGGTAGGACACTGTTAATGGACACATATTGCAAAGTGACTTGTTTTTGGAAGATCTTTAACATAAAAAAGCAGCAATCCTTGTAGTGAGACAACCCCTTTAACACACTATTGATAAATCTGCCCCGGTGCCTTTCAGCTAATCAGAGTGCAGGTCAAGTGACCTAACAAATATCAGTCAGAAATCCTGTATTCAGCTGCAGGTAAGCAAAGCTACTGGCAGTACATCTCTACACAGGTCTTGCATTGACCGATATTTTAGTTTAGAATAATATTTCATAGTTTAAATTAACATAAAAAGTTCACTAAGTTTGCAATAATTTGCTTTACTATGTACTGATTTTGGCTTTTTCCTCATGAAAATAGCCGCCTTCAACATCCTTCTGGTTGCCCTTGGAAACAGACAGCAGTCTGTCTCCACTCTGCTGTCACATTTATGATCTAGCAGGTTAGCTAAAGAACAATTCATACTGCACTCGCAGTGTACACCAGAGGTATATGTCAGGAGGATTTCCCAATGCATATCTCCAATGGAGGATTCCAATTAATGCTACTGTATAGTTACACAGAAGTAAAAGCCACCCATAGACTTCAATAATGTAACAAGACATACAGTTTTGGCCCTTGTCAGGCACATGACACATATGGATATGTTTGACATGTGTGGCAGGAGCTTTAGGGCATGGTCCCACGGCTGTCTGTAAAGCGGTTGACAAACTTTAACATAGACATCTATGGAAAATCAGTGCAGCGGTCCCCACTGCACGGGTTTTCCTCCAGGCGTTTTTTTAGTCCGCCGGCGGCCCGAAAAACATTCAACATGTTCATTCTTCCCCTCGGTTTTCAGGCAGAATATGAACAAGTCAATGTGAAGGGGGAGGGCTTTTCTCCGCAAACAGAAGAGAAAAGCCGTCCCCCTTCAGCCGTGTGCACGGCCACAAGACATAATCCGACCGGTATTTGCTCTCTGCCGTTGGGACATGGCTTTACTGGTACATACGATAAACACACAACATATTGTAAAATAAAGTAAAAATAAGTAAAAAAAATAAATAAATAAAGATTAAAATTATATTAATTTGGGAAACAAAACCTTCACAAATTCCTTAGAGGGATTTTACCAAGAAGTAGAATTGATGTGGGAAGCTTGCAAATTAAATAAACATTTTCACCATTCATCATTAGTAAAAATTCTGTATCATTTTTGTTTTAGCTTCTCCCTTATTGATCTATAGTGAACAGCTCCTCTCCAGGGGATACGACCAGTGACAAGAGCTCCTCAGTCCTGGCCGCACATGCTCAGACATCACCTCTCCTCTCAGGCAGCTACTATCAGTCTCTTCCCTGCTTAGTAATCACACACACTCACTGGTGAGCGAGTGTTCATCCCCAGGTGCTGTGATTCTACTCTTGTCCTTTCTACTCCTTAGTAATTAGTGCAAAAAAATCAAAAGAAAAAATAAACTTCAATCAGGTTTGTGCATTGAGGAAAAAAAAACTCTACGTTTGGTTCCTGCAGGGAATTGAACCTAGGACCCCTATGCTGAAAGGCCAAAATGTTAACCACTCAACTGCATTGTAGCTTCTCATAGCTCTTTTGACCAGAGTGATCACACTGTGGGGAAAGGCATGGTGATGTCAAGCCTGCTGGGTCACATGATATGCAGTTCAAACAAGTCATACACGCCCCTCCTGAAGACACTGAAAGCTGAAGCAGGACAAATCAGTCGAGAAATGCCTTTGTGGTAAAAACCCTTTAATATCCACTGTTGAATTCTGCAAAACATAATTACTTTTCAATTTGACTCTTGGATTACATACTTGATCTAGTGTTTTTTTATTCCCTCTCAGAACATCCACCTGACATGTCTACTGCTGGTAGTCACAAAATGCTCAGTAATAAGGATTCTCTATCTAAATCCTTTTGAACACAGGGATAAAGTGATTTGTATATTTAACAGAACAGCCAATAAAAATCAGCATCCTAGGAGTGACCTTTTTATATCCATACTGGACAAATTAGACGGACTTTCTCAGAGTAGAACAAAATAACAACCAGGGGGCGCTGTTGAGAGTATATAAAGACACATGAAAACTTTAAATTTACATTATTCCAGCTGAAAATTTGTTTTGTGTAATGAAACAGAGAATATTAATAATTAGAGGGGTTGTAATAACTAGGCAGGTCCTGTCCACATGCACCATTATTCTTTTTGACACCACAAAGGGGCTCCAAAGCTGCTGAATTCATTACATGGTCACCAATCTATCTGAATGGGCATCAGGTAACATGACATTTCTCCTGCGGAGCTTCATACACAAGTCTGCTGGCTTTCATAGTAAACAGTCAACAACTTTGTCGACAGACACCAGCTAAGGGTGCGTTCTCATGGCACAGGACAAATACCGTCCGGTTTGCCGGACGGTATTTGTCCTGTTTTGTGGCCGTCCCCGCGGACGTGGGGTGGGGGGCGAGGGGGCGGCTTTTCTCCGCGATGAGCAGAGAAAAGCCCTCCCCCTTCACATTGGCTTGCACAGATTTTTTGCGGGCGGCAAAACCTCCTGACGAAAAACCCGTGCAGTGGGGACTGCTGCACGGGTTTTCCATAGAGCACATTGGCTCATTTTCGGCCGTTTTTTCAGGCGGTCTGAAAAATCACAAACCGGCTGAAAAACCATCTGAGAACCTGTGCCGTGGGGACATGCCGTAACAGTATAGATATGCCATTGATATATGTTATAGGTACAGATCACGCTTTTGGAGAATGCGGATCCCTTTACTCCCTGTCATCTACAGAACAGTGGACGCACATGCAGATCTTGCATGTGACCGCTCAATCACTGAGTAAGACTGCCCACTGGAATCCTAAATTTAAGAGTGAGCAGAGGTTTAAATGAATAAATCAGGGCAGTGGAGTTGGAGCCCATTTTGCAGGAGTCGGAGTCGTTATAAAATGGACCGACTCCGACTCCCAAAATATATAATAAGTTGGTCCAGTTAGTTCGATGTAGTGCAAAGAGCAAGAGGAATTGGGTCTCGCCAGTGCTACTGCTCCCTTATCTTTAGCCTCATCATATGAGGAGTTTAATTTTGAAAAGTATATGGATGCCATGGGGAGCAAGCTTTTCAGGAGAAAAGATTCCGCTCCCATAGCAAACTGACCATTTTTTACTTGCTCTCAAAGAATTGGAAGAGTTCAACCATTCATCATTACTGTCTGTGGCTGAGGCAATTCCTTTATACCAGGACATTGTTAGATATGTTGCCCCTGTGGTCATCGCTTTGCCACCAACCCAAGTTAGTATAGAGAGGCCGTTCTCTAGCCTGGAAATAATGAGATCAGATTTGAGGTAATCTATGAAGGAGGATCTGATGGAGGCGATACTATTTCTCAGAACTAATTCTTAGAGTACATTCACACGGCGTTTTTGAATCTGATTTTGGATTTGTGCATCAAAAACGCATTAGCAATTGGATTCTAAATGGATCCATGTATCCAACACGCAGCTGCGTGCTTAGATGTTTTAGTTGAAAAGGGTTTTCCCCACTTACTGCAGCATTTTGCATATTTACAATGTATTAAGGTTATTTGTGTTTTAAACTTGTATCCAATAAATATATTTTATGTTCTACCTAAATAACTTGATTAATGTATCATAAGGTGAGAAAAAGCCTGACGTTACCATTTTACTACAGTAAAGTTATCACTTAAACATGCGCTGTGTATGAGGGAGTCAGAACCGGTATTGGGGAAATTGAGGAGTCGGAGCTTTAGCATACTGACTCCACAGCCCTGAAATAAATTACTCATTGTACTGACTGTTTTTCCCATGAAAATGTGCATCAATCTACTCAGCTTCTCTTGCTCTACGATTTGCATTTTCAACATGATGGGTTCCCTTTAAATTGATCAACATTTCAAGAGGTATTCATGTATTAAAGGGGTTTTGCCACGATGTAATGTTGACGTGGGATCCTCCAAAATGGGTATTTAATCACTTTTCTAAATATATGCGATTATAAAAAGTCAAGCCAGTGAGAGCTACAGCTTTCTTTCCATGCCTTTAGTTACTTAAAAGTTTACATTAGACACGACCAGGAGCTGATCTGGCCGCGTGTTTGCACTTCTTATCTGATGACAGGGAACATGAAGGAGCTTGCAAGGGGCTGGGGAGAAATGTGCAGCGTATGAGGTTTTCTGCTGTAGAGAGAATCCACTAGTTGTAATGTAATTATCTTAGTAAACATTGCAGACTCTACCTTGCTTCCTCGCTCTGCAAGGGGCTGGGGAGAAATGTGCAGCGTATGAGGATTTCTGCTGTATACAGAATCCACTAGCTGTAATGTAATTATCTTAGTAAACATTGCAGACTCTACCTTGCTTCCTCACTCCGCAAGGGGCTGGGGAGAAATGTGCAGCGTATGAGGCTTTCTGCTGTAGAGAGAATCCACTAGTTGTAATGTAGTTATCTTAGTAAACATTGCAGACTCTACCTTGCTTCCTCGCTCTGCAAGGGGCTGGGGAGAAATGTGCAGCGTATGAGGCTTTCTGCTGTATAGAGAATCCACTAGTTGTAATGTAGTTATCTTAGTAAACATTGCAGACTCTACCTTGCTTCCTCGCTCTGCAAGGGGCTGGGGAGAAATGTGCAGCGTATGAGGCTTTCTGCTGTAGAGAGAATCCACTAGTTGTAATGTAATTATCTTAGTAAACATTGCAGACTCTACCTTGCTTCCTCGCTCTGCAAGGGGCTGGGGAGAAATGGGCAGTGTATGAGGCTTTCTGCTGTTAGTAGAGAATCCACTAGTTGTAATGTAATTATCTTAGTAAACATTGCAGACTCTACCTTGCTTCCTCGCTCTGCAAGGGGCTGGGGAGAAATGGGCAGTGTATGAGGCTTTCTGCTGTATAGAGAATCCACTAGCTGTAATGTAATTATCTTAGTAAACATTGCAGACTCTACCTTGCTTCCTCGCTCTGCAAGGGGCTGGGGAGAAATGGGCAGTGCATGAGGCTTTCTGCTGTATAGAGAATCCACTAATTGTAATGTAATTATCTTAGTAGACATTGCAGACGCTTCCAAGCTTACTGCATGGGCCGCCTCTTTCTCCCCCCTGCAGCAGTGATTTGTTTATCTTCTGTCCTGAGCAGATAACAGGTAAGGAAGTAACTTTGTGGCAAAACCCCTTTAAAAAAAAAAAAATCCCTTGTATAATGTGTAGTTATACAACTTTCAACCCTTATTTTGTACAGACCTCTAGTGGTTTTTCAGATCTCTGCTGTCATCAACAGAAACCTACACTATTTGCTTCCAATGGATAAAAATCTGTCCTGGCCATGTGCTGCTCACACAGACGAACAGTACATTACCTGTGTAGCTAGTCGCATGGCAAGAGCACATTTCCCTAATCCTCTTCATTGACAGCATGCAGAGATATTAAAACAAGTATGCTGGAAAACTGTATAACTTCTCATGATAGAAGGTATAAGGTTCTAGCAAAGTAAGTTACAAACATCCAAATAACTTAACTGCATAAAAGAGCAAACAAACAACCTATGTAAAGTGCTTGCAGAGAAACATCCTACTGTGAAAGAAACTACTAAGCTGCTGTCCCGTTCAGCCCATACCACCCCAGGCGGTCCAGCTGCACCCCTGCACCGGGCACAGCTACCCATTTCACCCTGCTGACAGCACATTACAGGCAGGCAATACATCTGATCGAGACAAAGAAGGCAAGAGCAGAGGTTACCATGTGACTCAGCGAGTGCTCAAGTCTTAGCACCCTAAACAAACAGCAGCGGCATTATTGGGAGCTTCTGTCCGGGTACAACTTCCATCCATGGACTCCGGGGCCATGCTGAAAACATCCAGGACTCCTCAAAAGACATCTTGGAGTCCCATAAGCCCGGCAGCGACAGACGACTTGTGGAGATCCGAGTCCTTGTGTACGACGCTCTCTCCAGACACCAGCGATCAGCCGTTCTGTGCTGTGTGGACCCTATTGCGGAATATTTCTACGGTAAACAGCTCACTAGTCTTATGTTACCATGACGACGAGCTAGTTCTGAGTCGCACGCTCGCTATTGCACACATCATTTCAAATAGCTCCAAATCCTGTCCACTTACACCTGGGGTGCACGCCGTGTCATTTCAGGGGGACGAGCTGCAGCATTTTCCATAGCCTGAGCACCTATCACGTTTTCTAGGATTTGGCCGGAGCTCGAACTTCCTAATCAATGACTTGGGAACAGCAAGACCATCTCGTCTTGAGGTGGGGTTTGGTAAAAACTAGCGGGCCTTATACCTTAGGGTATGTTCGCACGGCGTAATTGCAGGGCGCATTTCTGCACGTAATACGCCCGAAACGCGCCCTGCAATACCGGTAATTCGTAGCTATATACAGGCAGTCCCCGTCTTACACCGTTCCGACTTACATCCGTCCCCTAGTTACAAACGGAGACTTTTGGGCCTTGGCTGGGCGTGCTGACATCACACACTGAGTCATGCCCCATAATAACCAAGTGCCAGCATGCCACTGCAGCACATGAGATACAGAAATTGAGGTTAAAATCTTCTAAACAGGGGCACAAATAGCAAAACAAATGTAAAAACTGTTCCCTGCACTACCCAAAAAAAAAACACATTTTGCTGGAGTTAAATAAATAAAACTACCTGTTCTGACTTACATACAAATTCAACTTAAGAACAAACCTACAGTCCCTATCCCGTTTGTAACCCGGGGACTGCCTGTATATATATATTATTGCCCGGCACACTACATGCAATAAAGTGCTAAGTCGAAGGATAATTTCAATCCAAATCCATTAGTTGTATTATAATCAACAGCACTCTTCTTCTCATATAATAGAAAATTTTATTAAGTATTCATATTAAAAAGCGACACCAACATCAAAACGTTAACGATTTTGGTCATACAAGACCTTCCTCAGAGTCAGTCGCTTATATTAAACATTACGATGTAATGTTGAGGTGGGATCCTCCAAAATGGGTATTTAATCACTTTTCTAAATGTATGTGATTATAAAAAGTGAAGACTCTGAGAACTACAGCATTGCTCAGTCCCCCTTAGTTTCCTGAAAGTTTGCATTAGACACGACCAGAGGGACTGACAGGCCGCCCTTGCGTGAAACACTTCTTATCTGATGACAGGGGAAATGAATGAGTTTCAAGGGGCTGGGGAGAAAGTGCAGTGTATGAGCCTGTGTCTTGCTGTATAGAGAATTCACTGTTGTAATGTTATTATTTGAGTTAAGTTTTGAGATACTCCTTATTCCTCACTCTCTGCTCACCCCCTCCCTCTCACCCCTGAAGCGTTCATAACTCAGCATGATTTGTTTATATTCTACTCCTTTAAGTATCATGAATATTCTTGAATACCGGCTGCTACAGGTCTTGTATGACCGAACACATTATGTTCTGATGTTGGTGTCGCTTTTTAATATGAATACTTAATAAAATTTTCTAATATATGAGAAGAAGAGTGCTGTCGATTATAATACAAATAAGGTAATTCATAGCTGTCATAGAGAGCTATGAGTTATGCCTGTCTTCACTGTTGTACAATACACACATAGTGTACGTCGGGAGAAAGAAGTGACATGTACGCACCATGGATAATAGAAGTGAATGGTGCTGGCCCCCGCACACTTTAGAAGTACGCACTGGCAAGCATGTACTTCTAAAACAGCCGGCGTATTGTGGTGCGTACAGTACGCGCCGCATTACGCCGCGTGAAAATACCATTAGGGTATGTTCACACGGCGTGTTGGATCCATTTTTGGATCCGTTTTGCATCCGAAAAATGTATCAAAAAGAGCTGCGTAAATCGCATCCAAAACACATCCAACACCTATCCAAAGCACAGGTGCCTGTCTGGATGCATTTTAGCTGCAGCAGGATCGCACCTTAGGCCTCGTTCACACGGCTTATTTGGGCGCGGATTGGAGCCGTACTGCAGCGCAAATACGGCGCGCAGTACGGCTCCAATCCGTCCCAGTAACTACGGTAATCCACAGTTCTCATAGAGAACTGTGGATTCCGTCTCTTCTCCCCGCTCGGTGAATCCGCCGCGGGAGGAGAAAGTGACATGTGAATTATTTACGGTGCATACGTGCCGTAGACAATGACGAAATCCGTCCCCGCAATTACGCCGGCAATAAGCCGTGTGAACCAGGCCTTATAGTTTTAAATAAGACGTCTACTGCATCTTTCAGATCAAGAATTGACATGACAATTCTTTGAACGGATCCGAAAGACGCATCACAAAGACGCGATCACTCGTCTGAACACCGATGCGTGCTTTACATTGAAGTCAATGTAAATCACACTGCACATTGTTAGATGCGTGTTTGGGTCCATTTAGGGTTTGAAACACGGATCCAAACACACATCTAAAAACGTATGTAAACACGGATCCAACACGCCGTGTGAACATACACTTAGACTCCGTTCCCTGGTTCAGTTCATACCATCGCCAGCGGTGGCTCAGTGGATCCACTACCTTCCGTCATTAAATAAGTTAAAGGTGTATTAGGTAAAGCATACATATTTTTTAACAACATGCATTTTGAAAATTGCTCATTTTACAGTAATTGGCCCTTCCAGCAGCAGCACTTGCTATGATGGGAATGCACCTTTAAGGATAATGCTTGGAATATCCTTGTGTTTGCATTTTTTCCAGGAGATTTTGTTTTCATGATTAATCTTCATTGGGATTCAATTTCTATGGGGCTCAAACTGTTGCTTAAAGGGATTCTCCACTTTGGACAATCTCTACTTGTTAGAAGGGTCTTTTCACAATATGTTAACCACACAGTGTTCCCCCGCTGGAGCCCCAAGCATTCAACTGTAGTTTGTCGGGAAATCTGGAAAGGCGACATGTATGAACAGGGCTGTGCCAGAAGTTTGGCGTCTTTTCAGCCTGAAAACTATCATGATTCACTCTATTTGTAACCAGGCACACTCCAATATCAGACACATGACAGAGCGCCCGCAGCACTTTGTAATGTGCCTGAGAGCGGGGGGCGTGCTAGAGGCGTGTCGCATTACAACCGTACTACACATTTATAGCTTCAGTATGGTAAATCCAGGTGCATTACTGTGCAACAGGTAGAGCACTTTAAAAGTGATTTACCTGAGGCAGAAGTGTCGCTTTGTAACTAGAAAGCGCTAAATCTATGACCCACAGTAGAACAGGTTCATAGATTCAGGCGCATTTTATGCTACTAATGCGCGCAAAAAAAAATGGCGCCTGAGTGCCAAAAATCATACATGCCGTCCGAAATGTTTAATTTCCCTTCAGCACCACCACTGGCGAACTTAGGGCCACATGTATGAAAACTGTCTAGGTCTAAAATTCACTTTGTTGCCCATAGCAACCAATCAGGCTTCGCCGGGCGGCGGGAGGGGGACGAATCCATAGGGTTCTCTATGAGAACTGTGAATTAACGTAATGAATGGGGGGCCGTTTTCGGCCCGTAATTGGCGCACCCCTTCGGCGCGTAATTACGGAAAGAAATAAAGGCCCAAATTTTTAAGCTGTGTGAACATGGCCTAAGTATGAAGACTGCTAAAGCGCCCCCAAATTCATTTTTAATTAAATTGCATAATAATAAATTTTCCAAAATAGCCACAGCATAAAAATGATATAGTCAAGTCATATTATTATGACCAACGGCAGCAACGTGTAGTTTGTGAAGGAAGTCGAGTGTGGTGAGCTGGCTTGGTGGGTACAGAAGGCGTGTGATCAGCTGTCTACACACAAATCCCTCGTTGCTGCCATGGGTAAAAGAGGAGGTTTATCAGAGTTGCAAAAAAAAAAAAAAGATTATTGTCTTTTGGGCCAAGGGTGGCGGCATTTCGGAAACTGCATCGTTTGTGAATTGCTTTGCATGCTCCCGTGGTGAAAGTGCACAAATGGCTGCAATGCAAACATGGAACCTGCAGAGCACCACGTGCCAACAGTACAAAATTTCAAGAGACTGTCATCCGAAATGGACGGGATGCTAGCTTCCATTAAAAAGGAATGGTTGTGTACATTTTTGTCAGGTTTAAAGTGAATCTATCACCAATATATTTTTTTACTAATTAAAACATGATACTGATGTTTAAATTTTTCTTTTAAGCAGTTTTAATTTTCTGATTGTAGATTTTTTTATTTCTGTTTAATGTACTTGATAATGGCGGCGGCCATCTTGCCTGAGCTGCTTTTAACAGCATTTAGAGATGCTTTACAGCAGTTTCATGCACATAGGATCCTGTGAACAGGAGCAGACCCATTGACTTCTATAGGAGTTTTCTAGGCATTCTCTGTATCCTGGGAAGAAGTCAGTGTGCAGGGAGGGGGAGAGGTGGAGCTGTGACATCTCCTATTATGAATGGTGGATCCTGTGCTATCTATACACATTGGTGTCACCTTTCAGCATAATCCTGCTTGTACTGATAATTAGGAGACTGCCGAAAAGTTTTCTCTACAAAACAGGAAGTGTCAAACTATTATTAGGCTTAGTGGCCAAAGTGAAGACTGCAGGATTTCAGGAATTTTTTAAAATTATGATACTGATATTAAAAAAAATTAAAAGAAAACAGACACATCCTGTGTATCACTTATAAATAAATTGAGTAGAAGTGGAACTGGTACTGATCTTTGGGGGGCACTCTTGTATCAGTAAATATGGCTTTTATCAATGATTTGCTGTAAAAAAGTGACAATGAGGACTCTTGAAGCAAGTTCTCAGTCTGTATATTTTGTCTATAATATCAACTTATACCTTGTAATTAGGATTTGTGGAAGATGCAACCTGGATTTGTGAAGTTGGAGGGATGCCTGTACTTACAGTGGTGGTCAAAAGTATTGGCACCCCTACAATTCTGTCAGATAATACTCAGTTTCTTCCTGAAAATGATTGCAATCACAAATTCTTTGGTATTATTATCTTCATTTAATTTGTCTTCAATGGAAAACCACAAAAATAATTGTCATAAAGCCAAATTGGATATAATTCCACACCAAACATAAAAAAGGGGGTGGAAAAAAGTATTGGCGCTGTGGCAGACTGGCTACATGTAGTTGCCTGTTCCCTGCCACTAGTAGAAGTATACCAGAGTGGTATAAGTGACATGCCACCAAGGATATGTGGCCTTGGTGGAATAAGAGCCGGTCATATGTATTGTCAGCCACACTAAGTGGTTGGCACAGGTGGATCGTTAGTTTGGCTTTTCAGCCGTTCTTGGGGTCGGCTCTTATTGGGAGTAGACAATGTGTCGGGTGGGTGTCTACTCCCCATGTTCCAGGCCACATAGGATAGGGCTCAGGAGTCCTATAAAAAGCTGGAGCCTTCAGGTGTACAGGGGGGCGTGGTCTGCTACCTGGATGTTGGAGCAGCAGAGCTAAGGAGAGAGCTCTGGCCCCCAGAGGCTTAGGAGAAGCCAGAGCCAGTGGATACTGGCAAGTGTATGCGTTGGTGGCCCTGGACGCTAGGTCCAGGCCACGGATAGAGAGGGACTAACGTGGTTAGTCAGTGGCCAGACGGCCTGAAGTGTTTATTTGTATTGTTTGTTTGTTTGCATGTGTCTCAATAAAATTGGCTGAGGCCAGTGTTAAACTGGAGCCCAGTGTCTGTGTGCCATTCCGCCTACAAAAAACGGCGATCCCAGAGCTGAATGACCCCCGGGCCGGGCCAAGATGGCGGCCGAAGGTATGTGAGTTGTCACAGCGCCGTTTGAAAAATCATGTGATGCTTCTCTAATTTGTGTTATTAACAGCACCTGTAACTTACCTGTGGCACCTAACAGGTGTTGGCAATAACTAAATCACACTTGCAGCCAGTTGACATGGATTAAAGTTGACTCCACCTCGGTCCTGTGTCCTTGTGTGGACCACATTGAGCATGGAGAAAAGAAAGAAGACCGAAGAACTGTCTGAGGACTTGAGAATCCAAATTGTGAGGAAGCCTGAGCAATCTCAAGGCTACAAGTCCATCTCCAAAGACCTGAATGTTCCTGTGTCTACCGTGCGCAGTGTCATCAAGAAAAGCCCATGCACTGTGGCTAACCCCCCTAGATGTAAAGCCATGGCATTTGTGGCTAACCTCCCTAGATGTAAAGCCCATGGCACTGGCTAACCTCCCTAGATGTAAAGCCCGTGGCACTGTGGCTAACCTCCCTAGAGGTGGACGGCGCCCATGGCACTGTGGCCTAACCTCCTAGATGTAAAGCCCATGGCACTGTGGCTAACCCCCCTAGATGTAAAGCCCAGGGCACTGTGGCTAACCTCCTAGATGTAAAGCCCATGGCACTGTGGCTAACCTCCCTAGATGTAAAGCCCATGGCACTGGGGGCAAAACCTCCCTAATGTGGACGGAAAAAGAAAAATTGACGAGAGATTTCAACGCAAGATTGTGCGGATGGTGGATAAAGAACCTCGACTAACATCCAAACAAGTTCAAAGCTGCCCTGCAGTCCGAGGGTACAACAGTGTCAACCCGTACAAATCCGTCGGCGTCTGAATGAAAAGGGACTGTATGGTAGGATTACCCAGGAAGACCCCACTTCTTACCCGATACATACAAAAGCCAGGCTGGAGTTTGCCCAAACTTACCTGAGGGAAAACTTTTAAACGTTTTGGAAGGGAAAGTTCTCTGGTCAGATGAGACAAAAGTAGAGCTTTTTGGGAAAAGGCATCAAGATAGAGTTTACAGGAAAAAAAAAAAGAGGCATTCAAAGAAAAGAAACACGGTCCCTACAGTCAAACATGGCGGAGGGTTTTTCCCGATGTTTTGGGGTTGCTTTGCTGCCTCTGACACTGGACTGCTTGACCCTGTGGATGGCATTATGAAGTTGAAGACTTTCCAACAAATTTTGCAGCATAATGTAGGGCCCAGTGTGAGAAAGCTGGGTTTTCCCCCCAGAGGTCATGGGTCTTCCAGCAGGACAATGACCCAAAACACACTTCAAAAAGCACTAGAAAATGGTTTGAGAGAAAGCACTGGAGACTTCGAAAGTGGCAGCAATGAGTCCAGACCTGAATCCCATAGAACACCTGTGGAGAGATTTTCACAATGGCAGTTTGGAAGAAGGCGCCTTCACATCTCAGGGACCTGGAGCAGTTTTGCCAAAGAAGAATGGTCTAAAATTCCCCGCAGAGCCGTGTAAGAAACTCTTTGATGGGTTACCGGAAGCGGTTGTTCGCAGTTATTTTGGCTAAAGGTTGTGCTACCAAGTATTAGGCGGAGGGTGCCAATACTTTTGTCCAGCCCTTTTTTGAAGTTTTGGGTGAAACGATCAATGATTTGATTTTTTTCTCATTCTTTATGTGTTTTTTCATTGCAAGCAAAATAAATGAATATATTAATACCAAAGAAGTTGTGATTGCAATCATTTTCAGGAAGAAACTGAGTATCATCTGACAGAATTGCAGGGGTGCCAATACTTTTGGCCACCACTGTAGCAGTTGCTGAGGAGCCTGTCTGATCTAATCAAATGGGCATGACTATGGGTTGCTAGCCATCTTGGTGCACTACACGTAACTATGTGACTAGCACCCTATATAACTATGTGCATGTGTGATACTGAGCAGCCTCCTCCTCATGGATGACAGGCGTGTGATTAATTTTTCATTGGCATTTTGCACCTATGCCTCATAATATTGTGCTGAACTATTTTACTGCAGGGAAATGGCGTTCTAACCTGCCCTTGTACCAGTATGGACTCTTCTTATGTATATGCTATCACTGTCATTGCAGTCTTAACTGGGTATTTCCATCTCTGGCATTAATAGTATATCCATAAAACCCAAAAATACCAAAAAGATGTGCATTCTCTATACACGTACCTAGGAACGCTTGGCAAGAGGACTGCCTATATCCTGATGAGGGTCCCAGAGGTGGAATCTGCATTTATAAGGGATTTATGTTCTATCTTCCCTATATTTTTGAAGGTCACCATACACATTAGAGAAAAGTCAGCCGATTACGCCAATAGTCTATGTTACCAGCAGACTATCTAATGTGCTGACCCTCCTCAAACAGATGATGTCGGGGGAAAAAAGGATCGGGTATATTCAATTTCATCATCCGATCCCTTTGTTCTTCCTAGGGATAGGATATCACCAGAGGTGTTGGGCAGTGACTTATTCCTCACCACATACTAAAAAACACATGACTACTTGGCCAACCATCTAATGTAAATGGAATAGTCCGAAGTCTCTAAGGCTATGTTCACATGGCTTATTTGCGGGGCGTAATTACGCCCCGCAATTACGCCGTGTGGATGGGGGTGGAGCGGGGGCGGGAGCAGGGGGTCGGCACCTCGCCGGCCCATAGACATTCATTACCAGCGGCGCATATACGCCGCTGGTAAGTCACATGTCACTTATCTCCCCCTGCGTCATATTCGCCGAGCAGGGAGAGGAGACGTAATCCATAGTTCTCTATGAGAACTGTGGATTACCGTAATGACTGGGACGGATTCCAGCCGTAATTTGCGCACTACGCCGCGTAATTAAGGACCGAAATACGTCCCATTTTAAGCCGTATGAACAGAGCCTAAGTCTAACGCCGGCGACTAAGAGGAATAAAGATAAGGCGCTTGAATTTAAATGTTCGATCCATTTGTTCTCACTGGAGACGACCACCAGAGGAGTCCATTGTCCCCATTAAAACCATATGCATCGCGGCACACAGGGACAATACCCTGCGCAGCTTCTTAAACTCCACCACCTTAATTGCCATCTGGAGGTCTCTCCACCCAGAGGGCAGGGAGTACTCCTTTTTCTCCCCCCCTCACCAGTCGTGGTCTCGTATTGACTACCTGCTGATTTCCCCAGCCTTAGCCTCAAGGGTTAGTTCAGCTGATATCGAAGATCTGATCATCTCAGATCATTCACCTATATCTTTAGAAATGTATGATTTTACCCCAAGAGGAAGGGAGCACATCTGGCGTTTTCCTTCATACCTATATGAGAACGAGGACTTTGGTAACCTCTTAAAAATATGGTGGAGTGAATTCTATAGGGACAATGAAGTCCATGCTGATACCCCTCATTTGCTGTGGGAAACGGCTAAGGTGGTCTTGAGGGGCCGAATCATTTCTTATATTGCCTCCAGGAAAAAATTTATAACGTCCAAAATAGATGAACTCTCTCTTAAGCTTAGGTCCTCCTACTCTTCCTTTAAATCTTGTCAGTCTAGACAGAATTGGGAATCCTGGAGCAGGGCAAAGAGTGAATACGAACACTGGCTTCAACAGAGAGAAAAATCCCGTAAATCTCTAGCTGAGACCTTGCACCACCATCCCTGCGATCAAAAACAAGTCAGGGATTCTCAAACATGATGGCGAGGGAATCACTCAGATCTTCAGAGAGTACTATTCTGAACTGTATCGCCCGTCTGAATCCGATGGGGGGGAGTCGGACGGACTGCTGGGGAAGCTATCCTTGCCAAAACTGTCCCAGGAAGACAAAAATTTCCTAGAGGCACCCATTACCGGAGAGATAGTTGCCCTTACAATACGCAAGCTGCCCAATCAAAAAGCACCAGGACCAGATGGGTACGGGTCTGAGTTCTATAAAATACTCCTCCCTGAGGTCTCTCCCACCTTGGTGTCACTGTATAACTCATTCCTGTCAGGTGCAGGCAAACCTCCTCGTATGAATGAGGCCCACATACGGGTGCTGCCTAAGCCGGGGAAGGATCCCACGGATCCCTCTGCCTATCGCCCCATCTCCCTCATTAACGTGGATTTGAAAATTATCTCTAAAATTTTAGCCGATCGGCTTGCCTCCGTATTACCCAAATTAATTTCTAGCCCCCAAGTGGGATTTGTACAGAACAGGTCGGCAGTGTCCAATGTCCGCAAGGTTTTGATGGTGTTAGACGATGTCAAAGTCAATCCCCAGAACCACCAATCCCCAGCTATATTTTCAATTGATGCTGAAAAAGCATTTGATAATGTCAGTTGGGCTTGGTTAGATAAAGTTTTGATTCGAACGGGCATTGGGGGCTCCTTCCGTCAATACATCTCCTCCCTCTACACTAACCCCACGGCAAGGATGGTTGTACCGGGCTTTCTGTCTGACTCCTTCCCTCTGTGGAGGGGCACTAGGCAGGGGTGCCCTCTTTCACCCTTGCTGTTCAACCTGGCTATAGAACCAATATCACGACATTTTCAAGCTCGGTCAGACTTTAAAGGGATTAAAATAGGTAACTCTAATCTAAAGTTAGTTCTTTTTGCAGATGATCTGCTTTTTTTTTGTGCCTCCCCAGTTAAGGATGTCCCATTAATACTCGATGGTCTGAAGACCTTTGGCCAATGCTCTGGCTTTAAAGTAAACGTCCAGAAATCCGAAATTCTAGATATATCCCCGCCAGGAAAGTTAAAGTCCTTACAGCACTCTCTAAGCCATGTTCAGGTTGGCGTCACTAGGAAATCTATCAAATATCTAGGCATCAACATAGGGGTTTCCCCAGAGTCAGTATACTCTTTGAATTTCCCCCCGTTAATCCAAAAGGTTTGTGGGGAGCTGGCCAGATGGGTGTCTCTGCCGTTGCCCCTGCTGGCCCGATGCCACCTAATTAAAATGATCAGCTTCTCCAGGTTGTTATACCATCTACAAACCATCCCTCTTTTGCTCAGACATGTGTGTGTAAATAAGCTAAATTCAGCCTTCCTGAAATTTATATGGAGAGGTAAACGCCCGCGCATAGCCTTCAAAAAATTGGTCCTCCCAAAGGATCTGGGAGGCCTAAACCTCCCTAATATTAGAGTATACAATTTGGCCGCTTTACTTCGACATGGAATGGACTGGGTGAAAAATACATCATTTTTCTCTAATACGGCCATAGAATCCAGTTTGGTTTCCCCCTATTCTTTAAATGCTCTGTTACACACGCCATACAAGATTCTCCCCCCGATAGCTAAACAGGGCGTGATACTCAGGGATACCATCTCTGCCTGGAAAGCGGCCCGAAAATTGTTCGGCCTCCCCTTTCAAGTTAGTAAATTCCTATCCTGGAGGGGTCACCCAGACTTTGCTCCAGGCCAAGAGAAAGGCTACCTAGCACAGTGGGGAGAACAGGGACTAGATAATATTTGCCATCTCTTCAACTGCAGGGAGCAGCGACTGCATTCATTTGGAGAGCTGCAAAATTTATATGGCCTAGACAAGAAATCCCTATTTGCGTACAGACAAGTCACTAGCTTTGTTAAGGCTAAGGTCAACTCTGTTCGCGACCTTATCAAGCCCAACCAATTTGATAATCTTGTGGGGCCGCCGGGCTCCTCTCACTCCCTGTCCACGCTCTATGCAGGCCTGCGTAGGCCCAAAGATGAAGTTATGGCGGACAAGGTTTTTCAGGGTTGGGAGCGTGATTTCCCTGATATGGATATTGCAGGGGCTGTTCTTGAGGGCTGGTCGAGAATCAGGAAAATGATAATAGATGAGGCTTGGAGGGACACATACTTCCGAGTGGCCCATCGAGCTATCTTCGGCTTTAACATCCCCCCACACCCGTCCTTTCCAGACCGATTAACGACATGCCCCAAATGCTCTGAGCCTCTGACTAACCTAGCTCACGGGCTATGGAGTTGCCCGGCAGTCAGGAACTTCTGGTCTAATCTTACTCGTGAGTTGAATTCTAAACTAGGGACCTCGTTACCCCTAGACCCCAAGACGCTACTATTCCATAACCTTTCAATTAACAGAAGAGCTTCTCAATGCAATAAAGTACTGCATGTCGCGTTATTGGCGGCCAAACGGTGCCTGTTGGGCTCGTGGCTGGAGCCTAGGACCCCGTCACTACCTAGGGTAATTCAAGCTCTTAAACTTCAAATGAATGCAGACAGGCTAAATGTGTTAGACAAAAAAGACACTCAGGCGGGAAAATTCTTTGAGGATTGGCAAATATTTATTGAGGCGTTTTCCTCGGTCTCTGAGATCTCCTTTATAATGCGCCCATTCCTGAATACCACATGGTATTGGTCAAATAGCATGGCGGGGTCGCTGGGTAGACTACAAGCAAGTGCGGGTAGTTCCCCCGGGCAGTTTCGGTTGTCGGGATAGGTAGTAGGGGTAATAAACGGTTTATCTCTGACACTTCAGGTAGGGATCGTTAAGCTCCAGTTCTGATTTATAGCTATCTACATAATATACGTAAACCCATGTTCGCAATGTTTTCGTTTATGTATGTCCTTTGGCTGGTGAATATCTTGTCTCCTGTTGAGATAGCGATTACTCTACTTATTGCTCTTTAATTTTGAGGGTTTTGGTGCCTATGGGTAACATATGTATGATTTGTATATGTGATCTCTAAGACCCCATCTGTTTATGTCAACCTTTACTGAGTATTATAATCTGTACTTCTTTCTGCGGATAATCCAGTATGTTAATATTTTGAAAATCAATAAAAATTTCTTGATAAAAAAAAACCATATGCACAGCCATGGGTATGGGACAACTGGGTATAGGAGGAACAACTGTCCATTTGGCCAGCAGGTGTATAGGCACCTTTAAAGGGGTTTTGCCAAGAAGTGAGTTCCTCACCTAACAGGCTGATACTCCCCTTTTGAGGCTTGAAAAAAAGGGACGTTGTGTTTCTGTGTTTAAAAAAAACAAGTACCTCCTCTGTGATCCTCTCATCTCTCCACCTCCCATGCAGGTTCCTGATATTCAGTCTCTGTAGTTGAGCAAACATTGTTTTGCTAATCCACAGAGGAGAGCTGTATTATGCACAAGTTATATGCGTTTTATTTCTCCCTCTTATTTGCTCAGGAAAGAAGATAAGCTCAGCAGGCAGCTTTCTTTCATTCCTTCATGAAGGGCTGAAGTGGGAGAAGGAGGGGGGCTGAGCAGAGAACCAGGGAGCGTCTGCATGTTTACTCAGATAATTACATTACAACCAGTGGATTCTCTATACAAAAGAAACAGGATCTTTCTCCCCAGTCTCTTCAAAGCTTGTTCATGTTCCCTGCCATTAGATAAGAAGTGCAAACAACGCAAGCACAGCCAGATCAGCTCCTGTCAGCTCCTGGTCATGTCTAATGTAAAATGTCAGGAAACCAAGGGCATGTAAGGAAGGCTGTAGCTCTCAGAGGCTTCACTTTTTAGATGACATATATTTAGAAAAGTAATTAAATACCCATTTTGGAGGATCTCACGTCAACATTACATCGTGGCAAAACCCCTTTAAATACTATTGTAAAGCTATGATATAACTAAAACCCAGCTTATTGCATCTTTGATCTAATCATTTCTAACGTTGTAAGAGGAATGCGTTTAAATATGTCTCCAGCCCATAACGCGGCCGCCCAGTCCATTGACATCTGAAATAGACATCTTACCCACAAGCAACACAGACTGTCCTGCTGAAATAACACGAGTTATATTTGAATCTGGGATAAAATTGGATGGTTGTGACAAACACCCTATTCACTGAGTCACCCACCCTCTACCCATGTTGGTTCGGTGCCCAGGAGTCCCTAGTTCACTTATCAGATCCCATTCCCATCCAAGTGTATACTGTGGGCGGAATTCTACAAAATAATGTTCTGCATTTAGATTACATTTTTTTAATTAAGCTAATTTAGAAACTCAACATGGCACAGGAGAAAATCCTGGCAAGAATAGCAATTTTACGGTATTTTGCTTTGTGTAATTACAGCATTAAATTTAAAATGAATGATTATAACTCATTTCTGAATCAATAAACCAGAGAATTAAAAACATTGTTGACCAAACAAGTAATTGGTTACTTATGGGGGAAAATGTCTTAAATGATTACATTTCAAGTATTACTATTTTATCCAAATTACATGGCATTTTAGAAATGGGGGCGCTGTTGCATAAAAATCTATGGACAACATTCAGCATCTGCAATGGTGGAAAGTGGTACTACAGGTCACAGATTGTCATCAGGTCTTGATGCCCCCATGCTCTGGTGAGAATTACCTGTGCAGCACAAATTATATACACACTATATGACACTGATACGGAACAGGGGGCCACCTAAAAAGTTTTTGCCTTGATCTGACCCTATATAAATCCAGTTTGAAGGAGTATTCTCATTTCATCACTTAGCTTTAAACATGTAGGCAAAAGTAAATAAAGACTATTACCAAACACAATGCTGTTCTGATTTTGCTTCCCTTCAAAGCTAGACAAGGTGTTATCTGCTGCTTGTATACAGAAACTTTCCTAGGTCACCAACCACCTCTCTATCCTCTAACACACTGTAGAGCCCTGGCCGGGATGGTAATGTCATTTACCAGCAGCACAGGAGCTTGTTTCTATGTTTCTTACTGACAAATCATGACCCTTTAGAGCTTTGTATTTTGTGCCCTGCTGCTTAGACCCTGCAATTACTAATGTCCCTCTAACAGGCTCAGCTAGAAATAGCAGAGCTGATATATCAGTCATGGCTATAGAACCACCCACAGCCTGAACAGGAAGTAGGAGCCCAAAGCTGGTTGTAAAGAGCAGGCTCTGTGAGACAGCATGGTGAGAACAACCCTTTAAATTAGGTCAATATAATGGATGGACCAGATAACTATAAGGTTTGTCACCAACATTGTCCTCTCCCTTTCAGGAAGCCCCTCGAACTTCCTCTTTCAGGCTGCATCATCAACCTATACTGACTGACATCCCAGATAACACAGTATTGAAAGGCTCAAGGTTCAAACATATAAAAACACATAAAAGAGGAAGAACATCAACGGGGATTTATGCCCTTATTCCTTTTTGTTCGTGACAATTGCTTAATAGGCAACGTATACCGAACACAACCTTCGAGTTTCTCTACTATAGGAATAGATGGTTATAGATTGCACATTTAGGAACCCAGAGTCAAATATGTGAAGAACATACAAATTTCATGCCAATACTGCTTGATCAGAACTCACCAATGTCTCCAAAAATAGGCACAGCTAAACTCCACTCCACTGCTTACGCACAATTAGTGGGTGCAGTACACACTAATGGCCTGTAGATGGTGTCATGTGCCTTGTAAACTATATCCAGACAGTAAGGCTCTGTCTACACTGCAGTGGACAAAAAAAAAACCACCTGAAAACCAAATCCTAAAACCGTTCATAAAACTGAGTTTTTTGTCCACTGCCCGTCAGTCAAAAGCTGCTGAAAGAATGACTGTTTTTGCTGCGATTTGCGTCTTTTGGTGCGTTCAAGTCTGTTTTTTAATGTCTGCATAAATCAAGCCACTGGATGTACAGTAACTCCACCCTACAAAAGGGGATGTAAAGCACATTATTGCATTAATATGTAATCTTGTAGTTGTTTTTCGGATTTTGGCGCTAATAAAGTTATCTCGCCTTTGTCGGCAAAAATACGTTTTTAACGGATTTTGGAGCTGAAATCTGATTTTTACAGATTTTGTCACTAAAATCAGTAAAAACTGATTTCTGGTGGCAAAAGCGTGAAATTTACTAGCACCAAAATCTGTAAAAAAAACCTTATTTCTAGCCACAAAAGCGAGATAACTTTATTAGCGTCAATATCCATAAAAAAACTTATTTTTAGCGTCAAAAGCGAGATAACTTTATTAGCGTCATTATCAAGAGTTCTGCGTCAAAATCCGTTAGTGACAGAAGCGAGATAACTTGACTAAGAACGGTACAAACAAGGACACATCGGACACTTGTATGCAGAATTGATGAGTTTATAACCTGTGGTAACACCCACTATAGGTGGGACTTTAATCTACTTGGTGGGTTTTCAATGAAAAATGCACCGAAAAACGTCCGGCGCTTTACATATACTTCAAAAGTAAATTTCCCCTTCTCCGGCGTTTTTTGCAACATGTTTCAAAAGACGACCAGTAAAAAAAACGGAAGCTCAGTGCAGACAACAGGAGGTTTTTACTATAGTAGTCCATGGGAAAGCTTTACAGTTGTTTTTTCAGCATTTTTGGAGTACGAAAGATGCTGAAAAAACTGAAGTTTTTCTGTGCAGTGGAGACAGAGCTTAAAGGGCTACATTCACACGCCAGGTTTTTCCAATCGGAAAAGTCCAACATGGAATCCGAGGATTTAATCTTTGCAGAGACAGTTTTCACCTCTAATTAGGCTGCACCTCCATTTGCAATTTGCATAGACACTGGTGTCCACTGTTGTGACTGCAAAAAGCAAATTCTCAAACACACAGTACAGCAGCACTACCAGCACTAACACCCATACAAGCACTAGATTAGTGGAATATTTAAAGGGGTTTTGCCACAATCTCATTTCATACCTCCTGTATCTAGCCCTTCAGCTCTGTGTGCTCAGAAGGGGGCGTGTGATTTGTTTGAATTGCAGATCATGTGACTCAGTAGGATGACATCACCGTGCCTTTCCTCTCTGTAGTCAAAGAAAGGTCTGTTTATGTAAAGCATTGTGAGTAGCTGAGAGGTAAAGTTTTGGCCTCCCGGCACAAGTGTTCTAGGTTCAAATCCCTGCATGAAGCATACCTGTGTTTTTTTTTCTCTTTATCAATACACATACCTGATTGAGGTTTCTTTTTTTATTTATTTGCACTGTTTGACTAATTACTAAGGAGTACAGAGCACAGGAGTAGAGTGACAGCACCTGGGGTTTGAACACTCAGTAGCTGCCTGAGAGGAGAGGTGATGTCTCAGCATGTGCGACCGGGACTGAGGAGCTCTCAGCCCTGGTCATATCCCCTGGGGACGAGCTGTAAACAATGGATCATTAAAGGAGCAGCTAGAACAAAAACGGTGCAGAATTTTTAATAATGATGAATGGTGAAAATGTTTATTATTTAATTTTCAAACTTCCCACGTCAATTTTACTTCATGGCAAAACCCCTTTAATAGCACTAAGGCATTATAAATGTTCCACTAGTCCAATGTTTGTCAGCTCAGCACTACTTAAAGCAGTGTTCCTTCCATGCACTATGATCGGATATCGATAGGATAGGCATGGGACTCACCCCTGGAACCCGCACCTTGGAAACGGGCTACAAAAAGTCTCAGTTCAGAATGGCGAGCTGGTCGTGCTTGCAGACGACTCTCTATTATGGTCAGATGGACAGAGTACAGCCGAACACACCACTCTCCTGTATTTAGAACCTCTATAGAACAGAATGGAGAGTTGTGTGCAAACATGACTGGTTCTCCATTCTGAGCTGAGCTTTGGCAACCCGTTCCTGAAATAAATGTGGGTCCCAGAGTTGGGAAACGCACCCATTACACTACCTATCGATATGCCATTAAAGTGTAAGGTGGGAACACCCTTTTAACCCCTTAACCCGAACGCCTGAAAAGTAGTTAATGACCAGAATATTTTTTTAGTTTTTGCTTCTGCGTTTCAACAGTTGTAACTTTTTTATTTTTTCAATGACGCAGTTGGATGAGGCCTCGTTTTATTTGAGACGACTTGTACTTTATGGGGGAATTGTTTAAGTTCACTTATAAATAATTGCAGAATTTTTATATATTTTTTCTTTTTTTACATTTTTTTTTTACACCATTCACATTTCACACTTAATAACATGTTAAATTAATTCTACAGGTTATTACGGTCGTGTGGATACCTAATATGTGTCGGGGTTTTTTGTGTGTAATGTATGCACAATTATTTTTTATTAAATATTTATTTTTATTTTATTTATTTTTTTACACTTTTTTTGTTTTTTACTTTTTTTTTTAAATACCATGGAGAACTGTTGTACATTTTTTTTTTTTTTTTTACACTTAGTAATGTATTAGCATATTCATATATGCTAATACATGATACTCTGTGTCAGTCTGACACAGGCAGTGAGCAGGACAGCACACAGTGTGTCCTGGTCACTGGCTTCATACACAGACAGCCCTGAGGCTACTCTAGGTCCCCAGAGCTGACTGTTCCCCGGGCTCTATCGGGTCACCGGGTTTTCCGATCACCCGACAGAGCAGGGAAACCCTTTGTTTGCGCTGCGCTAATGCACTGCCACAATCAAAGCGTTAAAGCCCCGGGATCAGGGCTGTGTAGTACAGCCCCGATCCCAGCGCAGCTGCGGTGCCGGGCGCCGCAAACTCCGAAGTCTGCAGCGATGTCTAAAGACATCGCTCCAGACGAACGACCCGCACCAGCCGACGTCTAAAGTCGGCGGGCGGTCGTTAAGGAGCTAAAGAGGACCTGTGACATCTCCTGTCAGGTCCGTTTCAGTAAATCTCGTGTTCCCTGTGATATAACAATTCTGGAACCTCTTCTCTTATAACTCTGTGTTGTGCCATTCCTCAATTATTCCTTCTGGAAATGTATCACAGAATATGTCAGCTGGGTGTTACCTATTAGGGCCGTGTCCCTGAACACTTTGACATTGTCCAAACAGTGCTGACACTCAGTATGTGCAGAGATACACCCCTTTGAAAACTGTAATGGTAACGCCTACCTGACAGATTCAGTAATAAATTTCTAGGAGTAACAACAGAGGAACAGCACAACATAGAGATATAAGAGAATATGCTTCAGAACTATAATTTCATGGAAAACACAAGTATTTATTAATACACGTTAGGAGATGTCACAGATCTTCTTAAAATTGGAATTTCCACTGTAGTACTGGTAAAATAAATCTATGGCCCCTCTGACCATTAACTTTCAGAATTGGGATGGGTGAGAAGATATTTTATTGACAGTGTAATTTTAATCACCGACAAAAAATGTGCAACTTTAGATACTGCATTTTTACCCATAAGGGTTATTTCATCTCATTTTCTTTATTTACATCGATGATTTCTATCAAAATTCTGCCAGTTCCCCTTGGAAACCGAATGACTTGTCCATACTATGTTGACAGTCATGTGACCTACCAGTTCTAATTGTGAAATTTTCTTCTGGAAAAGAAAACATCACGTTGTGAAATGTTCCACAACAATTCTTCTATTTTAACTTTCTGCATTCCAGCGGTCAAAGCATTTTATACACTGATAATCAGAAATGATGCGATAAGTTTATTGCACGGGATGTTGTGGTTGTGGAAATACTAAATATGTTAATGTTTTGGGACTTCTAATTAATAAAATTTATGAGAAAGAACGAGTGAACGGAATTGAGAGAGAGTGGGAGAGAAGTGGAGATAGAGAGAGGGAGGGGAAGAAAGGAAGAGGGAGAGAGATGACAGAAAGAGTAGGAGGGGGAAAGAGAGAGAGGAAGAGAGAAGGAGAGTGAGAGAAGAAGGGAAGGAGATGAAGGGGAAGAAAGGAAGAGGGAGAGAGATGACAGAAAGAGTAGGAGGGGGGGGGGAGAGAGGAAGAGAGAAGGACAGTGAGAGAAGATGGGAATGAGATGAAGGGGAAGAAAGGAAGAGGGAGAGAGGTGACAGAAAGAGAGAGAACAGGGGAGAGAATGAGAGAGAGGAAGAGAGAAGGAGAGGGAGAGAAGAAGGGAATGAGAGGGAGGGGAAGAGAAGTGACATTAAGGCAATGTTCACACGGCTTATTTTGGAACAGATTTCAGCCCGTATAGCGTGCCGTACTGCGCGAATTACGGCTGAAATCCGTCCCAGTCATTTCGCTAATCCACAGTTCTCATAGAGAACTATGGATTCCGTCTCCTCTCCCCGCTTGCAAAATACGGCGAGCGGGGAGAAAGTGACATGTCAATTATTCACGGCGGGATACGCGCCATGGATAATAAATGTCTGCTCGCCACCTACGCCCCCGCTGCACAGCACACGGCGTAATTGCAGGCGAAATCCGTCCCCGCAATTACGCCGTGGATAAGCCGTGTGAACATAGCCTAAGAGAGAGAAGAAGAGGGGAGATAATGAGAGAGAGGAAAAGAGAAGGAGAGGGAGAGAAAAAGGGAATGAGAGGAAGGGGAAGAAAGGAAGAGGAAGAGAGGCAACAGAAAGAGTGGGACGGGGAGAGAAAGAGAGAGGAGTGGGAGAGAGGCAAGAGAAAAAGATAGAAGAAGAGGGGAGATAATGAGAGAGGAAGATATAAGGAGAGGGAGAGAAGAGAATGAGAGGACGGGGAAGAATGGGAGAGGGCGGGAGGTGACAGAAAGAGTGGGACGGGGAAGGGAGAGAAAGAGAGAGAAGGAGCGGAAGGGAGAAGGAGAGGGACAGGAAGAGAGGAAAAGAATGAGAGGAGGGGAGGAAGGGGGAAGGAGGGAGAGAGAGGGACAGAAAAAGAGAATAAGAGGAGAGCGGGATGGGAAGAGAGGCGAGGAGTGAGGGGGTAAAGAGAAGGATAGATAGATGGAAGGGAGAGACAAGAATGTGGACAGAGAGAGAGGAGAGGGAGATAGGGGAACAGAAAAGGAGAT
The DNA here is from genome assembly GCA_025379985.1 of Phyllomedusa bahiana. Classification (NCBI taxonomy): domain Eukaryota; kingdom Metazoa; phylum Chordata; class Amphibia; order Anura; family Hylidae; genus Phyllomedusa; species Phyllomedusa bahiana. The sequence continues at coordinate 19,361 of JAODAL010001583.1, read as the reverse complement.
AAAGGGAAAGAGGTGGAGGGGGATAGAAGGAGGAGGAGAAAGATGAAGAAGGAAAGGGAGAGAGGGAAAAGAGAGTAAGCAGAAAGGGAAGAGAGAGACAAAGAGACCAGGCGGGGGACTAAAGACGGGAAAGATAGAGAAAAGGAGGGAGGGCTAGGGACAGAGATGAAGGGAAGGGGAGAAAAAGAGGTAGTGAGAGAGAGGAGGGGAGAGATAGATAGAGAGATAGAGAGGGAGTGAGGGAGACAAAGGAAGGGAGAGAGAAAAAAAAGAGGTTGAAAGGGGAAGAGAAGGATGGAGGGAGAAAGCAAGAGAGGAAAGGAGAGAGCAGGGAAGGAGATGAGAGAGAGGCCAGGACATAGCCTGGGTACTAAGGGTATCTACGTATGCCATATCACGGTGTTTTCCATCCTACAGGTCCCGCAGCAAATCTCCAACTCCCATTATGCCTTGACAACAAAAGGCTCTATGTCAATATGGAATATAGGCTTTGTTTAAGTGACAGAGATTCCTTATAACGCAATTTATGGGGGGGTCCTCAATTCCCCACTTGAATATTGCACATATAGTTAATCCCCGACAAGAAGCTCCATAAGCTCCTAACTGTAACAGCAGGGCTGTGGTTGTGTATTAGCACTGTCTCCCCATTCCTGACCGTTCTCCTGATGTGGCCACCACCTACCGCTCATGACAAGCACTTTCATCCTCCGTCGTCTATTGGTTTAAAACAAAATTGTGAAGGTTTCACAAAAACGGGTTGCAATATATAGAATACAAACACCAACTACTGACCTTCTCCAGTTTCTCAAAATGTTCTCTCAGGAACTTCATGGGGCGGTCGGGTTTCGCGATACACAGGTTCACAATACATTCCTTCAAGATTTGTTGGATGTTGAACTTTTGCACGTAGATTTCACAGCCTTTTAAACTTTCGTCCTCGAGGTTGGATGAAGATGAAGAAGCCATCGTGGATTATTGAAGAAAGCTGCTGTAAACCTGGAAAGACAATGAGATCTGTGTTAAAGGGGTTTTGCCAAGAAGTGAGTTCCTTACCTTTTATCTGCTCAGGAGAGAAGATAAACTCAGCATGCAGCATCATAGAGGGGAGAGGGAGGGAGGTGAGCAGAGAACGAGGAAGCAGGGAGCGTCTACAATGTTCACTCAAATAATTACATTACAACCAGTGGATTCTCTATACAGCAGACAGCCTCATACACTGCACTTCTCTCCACAGTCCCTCCAAAGCTCGTTCATGTTCCCTGTCATCAGATAAGAAGTGCAAACACGCCTGGCCAGATCAGCTCCTGTCGGTGTCCTGGTCGTGTCTAGTGTAAACTGTCAGGAAACTAAGGGGGACTGAGCAATGCTGTAGCTCTTCAGAGGATTCACTTTTTGTAATCACATATATTTAGAAAGGTGATTAAATACCCATTTTGGAGGATCCCACGTAACATTACATTGTGGCAAAACCCCGTTAATCCAGAAAATTTTCAGTTGCACTATGCAAGTCAGGCCACAAGTGGAAATGGAGAAGGGATTCTGTAAAATTCGAGCATCCAGAAAGTCTGAAAATTCAGCACACGTTTACATCAAAATTCTGACTTAATTCTGTCATTTCATATTTTCAGAGTCTATAGTCATTGTAGCATCATCAGAGTTCATATTTTATTGAGCAGCATCGAATATCACAATTATTTTTAATACACAGAGTTAACAGAACCCCATTATTTTTGTACAAGATTGGGATTCGGGATTCTCCATTGTGCAATTGATGCCACATTGGGTATGTTGACACAGCGTTTGTTAAATACGTTTTTGGGTACGTTTTACGTAGTGAAAAATGGACCCCAAAGCGCATTTAACAGTATTCCAGTCTGATTTCATTGATTTAAATGCAAAAAAATGTAACGGCGTTCAGACAATACGTATCTTACATACGTTTTTTGCATTGTATTAAACAGATGCGTTCAGAGAATTGATCTGTTTAACACATTGAAAAGACAATAGAAACAATAGGGATACGTTTTTTGCAGTCTAGAAAATGTATCCAAAAACATACCACATTTTGTGGTATGTTTTTGGACGTGTTTGTTGCAATACGTTTTACCTATTGAAAAAACATATCCAAGACGCCGTCTGCACATACTCAAAACTTAAACTACCGGCCAGATTCTGAGTTAAAGAGTCCGGCCGGTATTTTGTCATCTTGTATTTGGTTTTGGGGGACGGTTCTGTCCACGGTTTGCGGATTCGCCATCCCTCTCAACCACTGACAAGTTCAACTTCTTCCCGAAAACCAGGCAGAAGAATGAACATGTTCTTAGTTTTTAGGAATGCTGGCGGTGTAAAAAAAAGAAATCCGGCGGAAAATCTATGCAGTGTGGACTACTGCACGGATTTTCTATTTAAATCAATGTAAATAGCTTTACTGACGGTTTTCAAATACGAAAACCGTCTGTAAAACCGAGTGAAAAAGCTGCTGTGGGGACAAGCTCTTAGGCTAGGTTCACACGGCTTAACTGCGGGGCGTAATTTCGCCCCGCAATTACGCCGTGTGGACGGGGGCGGGGCGGGGGGGCCGGCACTTCGCCGGCCCATAGACAATCGATGCTAGCGGCGTGTATACGCCGCTAGAAAGTGACATGTCAATTATCTCCCCGCCCGGTGAAGAGTAGACGTAATCCATAGTTCTCTATGAGAACTGTGAATTACCGTAATTAATGGGCCATTTTCGGCCCGTAATTGGCGCACTTCGGCGCGTAATTACGGACCGAAATACGGCCCATTTTAAGCCGTGTGAACATGGCCTTAGGCTACGGCCACACGTCAGTTGTAAAATGCCAGTTGGATTCTGTTTAAGAATCTGTCCGGTATTTTATCGTCTTTTGAATGGTTTTAGGGGACGGTTCTATCTATGGTTTGCGGATTCGGACATCCCCCAAAACTATTGAATAGCACTCCTTCCGCCCGAAAACCAGGTGGAAGATTGTGCATGTTCTGCGTTTTTCGGAGCGGTGTGAAAATCCACCCAGTAGTCTACACTGCACAGTTTTTCTACTGGCCGTATTTTCACACCGCCAATTTACTAGTAAAGTCTATGGGGATGGTTGACAGTCGGTTTTCAGACACTTTTCAAATCCGACAACTGTTTGAAAATCCGACGAAAAATCCATGCCGTGTGGACATACCCTAAAGGTGCTTTCACACGGTGCATTTTTGATGCGTTTTTTCAATGTGTTTTTTGTGCAGGAAGGCACAGCACTTAATGCTGCACAAAAAATTACCGCGATTTTTGTGCAGCAATGTACAGCATTAATTGCTGTGCCTTCCTGCACAAAAAACACATTGAAAAAACGCATCAAAAACACACCAAAAACGCACCGTGTGAAAGCACCCTAAGATTATGTTCACACAGCTGATTTGGTTGCTGAATTTTCAGCTGAATCAGCGTCAAAACCTCGACTGAAAAGTGCCTCAAAAGTGCTTTTTCAGACGAGGCTTTGGATGAGATTTTCCCATGTTGTTTTCTTTCTGAAACACCCATACAATTAAAAGCCAAGGCAAAAACAGCACCAAAAAACGTGCCAAAAAACACGCCAAAAAACGCGCCGAGGGTTTGGACGAGGTTTTGAGGCTTTCCATTGATTCCTATGGGGATTCTCAGCATTGAAAACACTTCCAGAATTGGCATGACACTTCTTTTTTCGTGCCCAAAACAGCTTTCAAAGAAGCGCCTAAAATGTGTGCAAAAACCTCGTCGTGTGTAAACTACAGCGCTGTTTTACATACAGTAGGAATCAATGAAAATAAACTGTGGGAATTTTGGAGGCTTTTTTTATGCTGTTTTGGGCGAGGAAATGCTCTGAAAACAGCGTCAAAATCAGCCGTGTGAACATACCCTGACAAAACAAAATTTATCTGGCTGAACACACCACTCGCCTGTACTGGGAACTCCCATAGAACAGAAAGAACAGTTGTGCACAAGCGTGGTTGGCTCTCCATTTTAACTTTTGGGAGCCCGTTCTTAAGATCAGACTTTGATGGCAAATAAGTCTATGGTGGGGACAATGAAAACTAAGCCATTAAGGATGTGTTCTCCAGACAGATTTTAAAGGGAATGTGTAATCAAAAAATTAGTCATTGTTTAAGTCCCGTTTTTATGTTAAACACATTTTTTAGGAATTTTTGGTTGTTGTTTTTTTAAATTTTTCATATCACTTACATATATTATACTCAATATTTTTAATAAATCTTAAGTCTTGCAGTTTTCACTTTGGCCACTAAGCCTTGTTTGCACTGCTTTAACAGCAGTCAGAGAAATGCTTTACAGTAGCTTCATGCATATAGGAGACTTAAGACTGACTTAGTCCCATTGACTTCTATAGGAGAGTTTTCTAGTCATGATCTGTGACCTGGGAAGAAGTCAGTGTGCAGGGAGGGAGAGGGTGAACTGTTACTATCTCCTCTTGTGACTGGTGGATCCTGTGTTATTTATTCACACTGGTGTCTCCTTTCAGTTTGACCCTCTTTGTGCTGATAATGAGCAGACAACTGAGAATCTTTCTCTACAGAACAGGAAGTGTCAGACTATTATTAGGCTTAGTGGCCAAAGTGAGAACTGCAGGACTTAAGAATTATTAAAAAATATTTAAAGTGATATGGAAAATTAAAAAAAAAAAAAATAATTCTTTAAAATTGTGTTTAACATAAAAACATGAGTTAAACAATAAATTTTTGATGACACATTCCCTTTAACTAGGAATTCAAAGCAGATTCCGCGTCAGATTCCTAATTAAAATCCTCACTTAATCTGAATGGCCAGTCTATGCTGTAGTTCACACAGCTAACTACAGTGTGGATTTTCCAGACCACGGATTTACTCATCCATGGTACAGGAAAAAAAGGAATGAGCATGTTCATTCTGTTGAGCGTATCCTCATTGATTTGCTCCGCAGAGTAGACCCGGGTTAGTCCCGTTAATGGGGCTAACCCGTGTCCAAATCAGAGGCAAATACTGACTTTGTTAAGTAAAAATCCTCAGCAGAAATTCGAGGTGTCTGGGATTTCTGTGGAGGAAGACATGTTGGATTTTTTTTTACTGAAAATCTACAGGTGAAAATCTACAACAGATCGTGCAGATTTTACTGCATTCAAGTCAATGGTAAAAATCTGTATCAAATTTGAAAGAACCTGACTTGCTGCAGATTTGAACATCTGTACTGCAGGTCAATTTCCCATAGAAAATATCTGCCATGGGGTTTCGTGAATCCTATCCACATGACTGGTATTGTAATCTGTTGTGGATTTTCCATACACAAATCCATGCAAAAAATCCTTGAAAATACACTCCTTGTATATCACCCAAAGGGTGCATTCACACGGGGTGGATGTGCTGCAGATTTTGGTGCTGATTTTGTTACAGATTTGTTTGTGGATATATCGCAGATTTTACTGCAGATTTTACTCATTGACTGCAAAAGGAGAAGGCATAATTTGCACTATAATCTGTACGTAAACCTTTCCCACGGATTTTGCCTTCTCCCATTGAAGTTAATGTAGAAGAATCTAGTAAAATATGCAAATCTTCTACAACTGATCTATGACAGAATCTGCACCAAATCCACATAGGTCACATGTGCGCACGGTCACTCCATTCACTGCCTATGGGACTGATGAAGATAGCAAGCTCTGAACTCAGCTATTTCCCAATAAAGCTTAAAAGGCAGTTCCCACCATGAATTTTTATGGCATATCAATAGAATATGCCATAAACGTCTGATAGGTGCAGGTCCCAGAGGTGGGTGCCGCACCCATCTCAGCAATGGCCCCCCCAAAAGTGTCGGCTCAGAAAAGAGAGCCGCACTGGAACATAAGCTCTCCATTCTATTCTATGGGAGTTCAGAGTAAGGCAGTGTTCACACGGCGTATTCAAGCCGTAATTGCGGGACGGATTTCGCCCGCAGTTACGGCTTGAATAAGGGGCGGGGCCGGGGCGCGGCGGGGGAGCCGCCCGTCGGCCCCATAGACATTGCATTATTCACGGCGCGTGCGCGCCGTAAATAATGTGCATGTCACTTTCTCCCCCCGCGGCGGATACGCCGAGCGGGGAGAAGAGACGGAATCCATAGTTCTCTATGAGAACTGTGGATTACCGTAGTTACTGGGACGGATTGGAGCCGTACTGCAGCGCAAATACGGCACGCAGTCCGGCTCCAATCAGTCCCAAAATAAGCCGTGTGAACGAGGCCTAAAGGTGAGCGGTATGTTCAGCTGTACTCAGAACTTCCATAGAGCTTACACTTTTGGGGGCCTATTCCTGAGATAAGTGCGGGTCCCAAAGGTGGCATATCCCATCGATATGCCATCATAGTGCATGGTGGGAATTCATTAATTGGAAGGCAAAGTACAGCAGATGTGTGAGCCCTACATCTTGTTAGGGTATGTTCACACAGCATATTGGAGTGCGTACTGTATGCACCACAATACGCCGAGTGTTTTGGAGGCACGTGCTGATCAGCGCATACTTTCAAAACATGGGGGGGGGGGGGGGGGGCGGCCCCATTCACATGCAGTGTCAGCGGCGCGTATGCGCCATGTCACTACTCTCCTATTGTACGCCCGGGTAGACGACGCGTAATTCGTAGCCCTCTAAGAGAGCTATGAATTACCATAATTGCGACGCGCCTTTTGCCGCGTATAAAGCGCAATACACAGCTAAATTTGCACGCAAATACGCCTCAAAGTAAGCCTTGTGACCATACCCTTAGGATATGTTCACACGATGTACTGCGGTGCGTACAGTACGTGCCGCAGTATATCGCGTGTTTCGGGAGCTCGCGCTAATACGCGCGCACTCGCACGGCGCGGGAGGGCCAGCAACCCGCCAGCCCCATAGACATGCATTACTGGCGGCGTGTGTTCGCCACAAATAATTGACATGTCACTTATCTCCCCGCGTGTACAATACGATCTTATTGTACAAGCGGGAAGAGGAAGCGTAATCTATAGTTCTCTATCAGAGCTATGGATTACTGTAATTATGGGGCGCATTTCCCCGCGTATTACGCGGAAATGCGCCCCAAAATAAGCCGAGTGAACATACCCTTACAGGATTTCAGCACACATGGAGTCAGTGATATAGTAATGGCATATTATAAAATACAGCATGAGATTATAATTGTTGGGATCTATTCTCATAAATGAATTGGGCCAGCTGTAGCTCTCACCACAACCAGATGGCCGGGAGCCCAACGGTATATGGAAAGCAGTGAAGGGGCCACAGCACAAGGGTCCCAGAAGTCAGAACCCCACCAATATTAAAGGGATGGCATATCCTAGTGATAGGAGATTGGAATAGCCCTTTAAATGATGGGGGAGTTAAGGTGCACTTCTTATGTCACTACTATAAATACTACAGTGCTACTATGAGTACTATGTCACTGGTGCAAACACAATATTACCATTAAAACTATATTATCATTCTGGTGCCACTACTGTGAATATTATTCCACTGCTATAAGTATAATATCACTCCTATGTCACTACTGCAACCATAATATACTACTGCAATGTCACTGCTGTGAATATTATGAGCTGATATAATTAAAATATCACTAACGTGAATACTGTATTACTAATATAACTATAATATTGCTGCTATGAATATTATGTCACTAGTGTGAATACTATATTACAATAAAACTATATTATCATCCTTGTGTCACAACTATGAATATTAAACCACAGCTATAACTATAATATCACTGCTCTGAATACTAAATAACATTTCTATATCACTACTGTCAATAGTGTAACACTACTATAACTATTATGTCTCTAGTGCAAAAACTTTACTACTACTAATACTATAATTACTTCTGAGTCACTGCTGTGAATATTATATCACTTTTAGAACTATAATACCGCTGCTACATCACTACTGTATATCACTACTATACAACTATAGTATCACTCCTCTAAACACTATATAACACTGCTATATCACTTCTCTGAATACCATATAACTGCCATGTCAATACTATAACTAATACTACTCCTGAGGTAGTGGCAGTGTGTGGCGAGAAATACGTTGAGTTTTCTCATGTGTGTAAAGGTTTGTAAAGAGAACCTGTCACATGGTTTTTGCCCCCCTGGCTGAGGACAGCACAAGCTAGTGTCAGACCTGCTGTTTCCAGCGATGTGTCCCTTATTCTGTAAGATGCTGGAGTTTTCGTGTATTTAATGCTCAAACCTGCAGTTTTCAGCCAGAAGAGTCATTCGAAGAGTCCTTCAGAGTGTCAGGTTTTTTTTAAAAAAACGCCCACCTGAGACAAGCCCCGCCCACCTCAACTGACAAACCTATTACATTGAATAGGTAGAAACATGTGAATAACTGTCAGTGGGCGGGGCTAGCATTTGGTGGGCGGGGCTAACACCTACTCATGAATAAATTTGATGGGGTAAATGCTCTAAAACCCCGCATCTTACAGAAAAGGGCACAGCGCTGGAAAAGCAGGTCTGACACAAACTTGTGCGTCCTTCAGCAAGGGGGGCAAAACCTATGTGACAGGTTCCCTTTAAGCTCTCTTATGAAGCTTTATATAAGAAACCTTTAATATGGGCCACTTTACACCACGGCTTTTTTTTAGTAACCGGTTCCAAACTTCTTAACACTTTTTCCTAATCACCCCAACCCACATGTCAGCACTCAGGCTTGGGGCTGGGGAGCAGTCGAAACCCCTTCCCCATTTGCGGGATCAGTTGGGGAAAAATTTTTAAAATGTTTGAAGTTAAATGGGTTGTGAGAAGGGTTGGTTCCGCAGTATTTCAAAATTTTTGCTACTCCTGGGATTTTTAACATAATCAAAAAGGTTTACAGAGAAATTGGTCCGGAAAAAGAAAAAAATTTTCCCAATACCAGTTTTGGGGGTTTTTAAATGCCTTTTTTTTCAAAAAGGAAAAAGGGAAATGCAAACTGGTTCGAGGCTATAAAAAAACCGTGACCCTCAAAAATTTACCACCCTTACTAACCCAATAAGCAAACATCTTCTGAACCCAGTACGGCGAATTTTGTGGGGGAAAACCCAAACAACCGGGTTCCACTCCTTTTCAGCAAAAGAACAGGAAAATGAGGCCCAAGCCTGTATCGGAAATGACGTAAAAAAAAAATCTTCCACAAGTTGGCAGTTTCAAGAAAAAAGGGGGCCAACCGTTACTTCATGGTTACCAATAAAGTCCTTATGTATACACCAGCAAAGGCTTTTTCTTTACAGTAAATGCCAGGATTCTATTTTTTAACTATACTAATACTACTCCTTTAAACACTAAATAACACTGCTATATCTCTACTATAGTATCACTCTGAACGGCAGGGCTGTGGAGTCGTAGTCGTGGAGGCGGTGCCCATTTTGCAGTAGTCGGAGTTGGAGTCGTTAAAAAATATATAATAACTTGGTACAGTTAGTTCAATGTGGTGCCAAGAGCAAGAGGAATTGGGTCCTGCCAGTGCTACTGCTCCCATATCTTCAGTCTCATCACATGAGGAGTGTAATTGATAACATGAAGCAGGCAAAGTGTTAGCACAGGGAAAAGTTTCCGCTCCCATGGCAAACAGATTGACCAGATTCCAGCAAAATTTTTCGCTTTATATTTACAATTTATTAACGTTTTTTGTGTTCTAAAGTTGTATCCTATAAATATATTTTATATACACAAGCAAAAGGGTACCAATGTTTTGAACTTGTGACTTTCATGTTCCATATCTCACCATCTATTTGAGAGTCCCATCATTTTATAGACAATCATCTTGACTCTCATACATAACTTTTACCTTCAACTATTTAGCATCTACTTCGTTCTGCAGATTCTTCTCATGTAACTGCATTGTTAGTGTTTTGCTCCTGGTGGTGGAACTAATTACAACCTGTTCTCACATTCCCTAACAGCAACACGCATTACACAGGTCTAGAATGATGGCCCGAAAAAAGGTGAAGAAGCCTCAACTTCAATCTCGTCATAATAAGCGGCGAAAAAGAGTTTGCAAAAAAGTAATAAAAATGGAAGATTGGAAACGGGTGATTTGGAGCAATGAGATGAAAGTCAATAGACCGGGGCTTGAAAGGGGGGAAATGGGTTTGGAAGAACAAGGGGAAAAGGGGCTAATGGGTCAACGGCTGGAAGAACTGTCAGGTTTGGTGGAGGAAGCCTGAGGATATGGGGATGTTTCACAGCCAAAGATGTTGGATACTTGACCTGGGTCGATGGAGACCTCAATGCTGAGCTCTATGTGAGGGTCCTACAAGATAAGTTACTTCATACACTCGAGTACTATGGGGATGAAAAGGATGACATGAAACTGTTTTGGTCTAAAATTGAGGAGTTGGAGTCGGAGCTTTGGCTTACCGACTCCACAGCCCTGCTCTGAACACTATATAACACTGATACATCACTACACTGTACACTATATAACACTACTATAATACCACTCCTCTAAACACTAAGGGCATGTTCACACGGCTGATTCTAGGACGGATTTCAGTCTTTTATTGCGACCGTAATTGCGCTCCAATACGGCTGAAACCCAAATCCCAGGCATTACGGTAATCCACATTTTCTCATAGAGAACTATGGATTACGTCTCCCCTCCCCGGCGGGATATGCGCCGTGGATAATGGCTGTCTATGCGGCCGGCGTGCTTACGGCCCCCCCGCCTCGCCCCCGCTGCACGGCACACGCTGTAATTGCGGGGCGAAATCCGTCCAGCAATTATGGTGTGAATAAGCCGTGTGAACTTATCCACACAGCAATTTGAAAATGCTGCCCAAAATCCATTTTGGCGCAAATAACTTTGGTTGGATTTCGGACCCCCACCGGCAAGGGCTGCGGTTACTTTGGTCCCCGGGAATATACAACATGTTCTATATTCCCCCAGACTGTTTTCTGTTTAGGAAAACATCAGTAATAAAATCTGTGCTGTACTCTATTCTCCATTGAGGGCATTTAGTTTTTCAGCGGATTCAAAATACTAAATCCGGTGAAGAACAGCCGAAATCCTGTGCTGTTTAGACCTAGCCTAAGTAGGGCCTCATGTATGTAAACTGTCTAGGTCTAAGACTTTTGTTGTTGCCCATAGCAACCAATCAGAGCCCATAGCAACCAATCAGTGCTCAGCTTTCATATTTTCAGAGCACTATATGAAATAAAGGAGGGGGGTGTGGCTCTGATTGGTTGCTGTGGGCAACAAGGAAGGTCTTATGTTTTCATACATGAGGCCTATATATATATTACAGCTATATCTCTATTACAGTATCACGCCTCTGAACTCTGCTATATCTCTACTATAATGCCATTAGTCTGAACACTATATCACTGCTATATCATCACTACATACCGTAACACTGCTATATCACTACTATAGTATCACTCCACTAAACACTGTATAACACTACTGTATCCAGGGCTGTGGAGTCAGCAAGCCAAAGCCCCGACTCCGACTCCTCAATTTCCCAAACCTCCGACTCCTGACTCCCTCATACACAGCGCATGTTTGAGGCCGTTCACACTGCTTATTCTGGGACTGATTCCAGCCGTACTGCACGTCGTATTTACGCTGCAGTACGGCTGGAATCCGTCCCAGTCATTACGGTAATCCACTGCTCTCATAGAGAACTATGGATTCAGTCTCCTCTCCCCGCTCGGCGAATACGCCGCGGGGGAGATAAGTGACATGTACATTATTTACGGCGTGTACACGCCGTGAATAATGAGTGTCTATGGGGGCGGCGAGCTGCAATTACATCGGCTTTAAGCCATGTGAAGTGGCCCTTTAAGTGATAACTTTACTGTAGTAAAATGGTAACATCAGGCTGTTTATCACCTTATTATACAATAATCAAGCTATTTAGGTAGAACAGACACTGACAAGCAAAAGGGTAACAATGTTTTGATCTTTTGAACACTTGTGGGAAAAGTTGAAGAAAAAGCTGTATTTGTATCCAATTCCAGTCGGCACCAACCTTGGGAATGTGTAGAAAAGACCTGGGATCAGATTTTGGTCAAGATATGCTTGAATCTGATTCAGAGCCCAGAAGGATTCAGGCAGTGCTGAAAACCAAAGGTGGATTTCCCAAATACTAACAAGATAATACAAATTAACATTTTGATTTTTAGACAGTAACAGTGCAGTTACAGGAAAGAATCTGCAGAACTAAGCAGATGCTAAATACTTGCAAATTCATGCATAAGATCGGTAAGATGACTGTATATAAAATTACAGTAGCCTCATGTACAAAGCTGTAGTGGATGGAGAGATATGGAGCCTGAAAGTCACAAGTTCAGAACATTGTTACCATTTTGCTTGTCAGTGTAAAATATATTTATTGGATATGAGTTTAGAACACAAAAAAAATGTAAATATGCAAAAAACTGCAGGAACATTTGTGGAGTCTCTGAATTTGTTCTGAGAAATAGTATTGCCGCCATCAGATCCTGCATACATGACCTCACATCTGATCTCAGTATTTCCAGGCTACAGAACGGCCTCTCTACACTAACTCGGGTTGGGGGCAAAGTGGTGACCACAGGGGCAACATCTCTAACAATGTCAGGGTATAAAGGAATTGCCTCAGCCACAGTCAGGTCTGATGAATCTGTTTGCCATGGGAGCAGAATCTTTTCCGCTTTGCCCGATCCATGTCATCAATTACACTCCTCATGTTGTGAGGCTGAAGATATGGGAGCAGTAGCACTGGCTGCATTGAACTAACTGGACCAACTTATTATATATTTTAGGAATCGGAGTCGGTCCGTTTTATGACGACTCCGACTCCTGCAAAATAGGCTCCGACTCCACGACTCCGACTCCACAGCCCTGACTATATCACTACATGACACTGTATCACACCTCTGAACACTATATAACACTGATATATCACTACACTGTGTACACTATATAACTACTCCTAATATCACTATTATAACTATAACACTATACTATCACTCCTCTATATCACTATTATAACTACAACACTACACTATCACTCCTCTATATCACTATTATAACTACAACACTATACTATCACTCCTCTATATCACTATTATAACTACAACACTATACTATCACTCCTCTATATCACTATTATAAATATAACACTATACTATCACTCCTCTATATCACTATTATAACTACAACACTACACTATCACTCCTCTATATCACTATTATAACTACAACACTATACTATCACTCCTCTATATCACTATTATAACTACAACACTACACTATCACTCCTCTATGTCACTACTATGTGACTCATGTGTTTGTGACTGGGCAAGCGCAGCCTCTCTGGAGCTTCCCTGTAGCAGGAGCACAATAACAATGTATCAGCTGTGATGTCAACACTCTGCCTCTGCATGGTGCCTGTGCTAAGCGCCACTGTAGCAGAGCTGAGGCCGGCATGCAGATGCAGCAGAGCTGAGGCCGGCATGCAGATATAGCAGAGCTGAGGCCGGCATGCAGATGCAGCAGAGCTGAGGCCGGCATGCAGATATAGCAGAGCTGAGGCCGGCATGCAGATGCAGCAGAGCTGAGGCCGGCATGCAGATGTAGCAGAGCTGAGGCCCGGCCCATGCAGATATAGGGGAGCTGAGGCCGGCTGCAGTGCAGCAGAGCTGGGGGCCCGGCATGCAGATGTAGCAGACCCTAAAGGCCCGGGGAAAGGGCAATAGCAGAGCTGGGGGGCCGGCAGGGCAGTGCAGCAGAGCTAAAGGCCGGCATGCGATATAGCAGAGTGAGGCCGGCAGGCAGATGTAGCAGACCCTGGGGCCCGGCATGCAGATATAGCAGGGGCTGGGGCCCGGCATGCAGATTTTACAGAGCTGGGGCCGGCATGCAATATAGCAGAGCTGAGGCCGGCATGCAAAATTAGCAGAGCTGGGGCCCCGGCATGCAGATACATTGTCGTCCCGTTTTCCCCGGGCCGCAGAGACAACTGTAACCACAACTCACGACGCATGAGCGCTCCCCCGGGGGCCCCTCCGTGTAGAGTGGAGACTTCCCGGGGCTCAGGACAGTGCAGAGCGCAGCACAGGGGCGGGGGGAGCGGGGGAGGGCAGCGCGCGGGGGGGGGGGGGCGGGGATTGTTTACAGCTCTCCCACCAGGGCCGGCGCCGCTCAGGGCACTGTGTGCACAGATGTGACGGCGCCGGGTGCGGGCAGGGGGAGGCCGGGGTCCTTACCGTATCCAGGAGGCTGCGGAGCCGGGATTTGGGGAAGGGGTGGGCCCCGGGGTCCAGCGCTGGGAACCCCTGCTGCCCCGTGACGTCACACAAACCCCGTTTTCCCCCCGCATTTTCTGTTATTGTAATGGCCGCGTGACTGTCAACCGGGGGCCTACTGCTGTAAACTGCTGTCCCAGGGGGGGTCCCCTAATGTGTCACCGGGGGTGTCCCCTTTAGCGGGGGGTGTCACTACTAGAGGGCTGTCATACTGGGTTTTCATGCTGTTTACTTTCTGCTGTCACTACTTTAACTACTGCTGTCACTGCTGCTGTCACTACTGTCACATAAGCAGGGGTTTCACCGGGTGTCACTATGCTGTCCCCGGGGGCTGTTTACTACGTCACTTTCTAGCAAAGGGGGTGGGCACCAGGGCCCGTCAACCTTTCTGCTGTCCCCCCAGGGCTGTCACCGGGTGGCCCCCTACTGCTGTAAATTTCTATCCCGGGCTTTTCCCCCCCCCCGGCTTTTCACTACTGTGTCCCCCGGGGGTATCAAATACTGTCACAAATAAACAGGGTGTCCCAGGGGTGGACAACTGCTTTTCACTGCTTTTCACCTAGCGGCTGTCACTACTGCTGTCACTGCTAGTACGGCTGTCACCAGGGCTGTCACTACTGCTGTCACTGCTAGCGGCTGGGCCCTTTCTGCTGCACTGCTGTCACTACTTTCTATCACCAGGGGTGTCCCCTAACCCGCTTTTCATGCTACGGCTGTCACTACGCTGTCACTATGTGTCACAAAGTGTCACTGCTGTCACTGCTAGTACGGCTGTCACCAGGGCCCCGGGCACCCACTGCTGTACTGCTGCGGGGGTGTCACCACTGCGTCACCGGGGGTTCACTACTTACCAGGGCTGGGCGCTACTAACACTGGGTGTCACCCCCTAGCCGCTGTCCCCCAAAGGGGTGTCACTTACGGGTCACTACTGTCACTGCTGCTGCCCCGGGGGCTGCCCAAATGTCACTATACAGGGCTGTCACCAGGGCTGTCACTACTAGCATGACTGTCACCGCGGCTGTCACTACTAGCGGCTGTCACCACGGCTGTCACCAGGGCTGTCAATACTGTCACTATAAAGGGCTGTCACTACAGCGGGCTGCACTAAGCTGTATATAGGGGGCTGTCCTATGCTATCACCAGGGCTGTCACTACTGCTGTCACTACTAACACGACTGTCACCAGGGCTGTCACTACTAACACGGCTGTCACTGCTGTCACTACTAGCGACTTTCACCAGGGCTGTCACCACAGCTGTCACTATTAGCGCAGGTGGTGTTAAAATGCAGTTGGATTTTGGATGACATTTTAACTTTGCTGTGTAGACAAAACCTATAGTCAGGGGCCCATTGATCCTCAGAATGAAGGGGACGCAGCTCTGAAGGAGCACTATGTCCCATCACTATTCTTGCCCTGAAGATCATTCCCAGCAGCACGGTTGTTATTCTAGTGTCAGGGGGGGTGCTGACACGAACAGCTGGGGGGTCGGGGTTTTGTTGGAGGGAATTCAGCCCCGTGTCCCCTTTCTTTTCATGATCAGTGGGGATCCAGAGATTGGAACTCATGGTATTTCCAGGCTTATTATGCGAAAGCGGGGGATTTCGCCCGCAATTACGCCGTGTGCCGGGGGGTTGGGGGGCCGACACTCGTCCCCCCCAAAACTTCATTTTCCACAGCGCGTTTTTCCCCCCTGAAAATTGACACGGAATCCTATTCTTTTGAGAATTGTGGATTACCATAATGAATGGGCCGTTTTTTCCAGCCAAAATTGCGCAGTAGGCGCGCAATTCGGATGAAATCAGTCCCAAAATAAGCCGTGTGGGGCCATTTTCACACGGCTTAAAATGGGCCGATTTCGGTCCGAAATTAACCCCGAAGTGCGCAAATTAGGGGGTGAAAAGGCCCATTCTTAGGGTAATCCACATTTCTATAGGAATATGGTTTTACGTCTCCTCTCCCCCCCGGAAAAACCGCCAGGCGGGGGAGAAAATTTTGACATGTGAATTACTAGCCGCAAAATATGCCCCGCTAGAAATTTTCAAGTCAGGGGCCCCTGCGAAGTGCCGGCCCCTGCTCACTCCCCCGCTCCCCCCCCCCCGGTCACACGGGTAATTGCGGGGGGTAATTACGCCCCTGCAAATACACCCGTGTGAACCTACCTGAAACATGAAGTGATTTTTGGCCCCCCCTAATCTACATACGTACATGACTGCACAGCCCCTGCTTTCTTTCGTCTTTTTCTCTGCCTTTCTCCCGGGGAAAAACCCCTAGACCTGCTATTAAAAGTTTATTTTTTAAGGCCACCAATGAAGTTTTTCTTGGGCTTAAAGTAATTTGATTTTTGGGACCCCCATGAGTTTATTCTTGGGGCCCCCCCAGTGAAGTTGATTCTTGGGGTTACAAGGAAGGGGTTCTTGGGGTCAACCAGTGGAGTTGATTCTTGGGGCCCACCAGTGGAGACGATTCTTGGGCTTTCAAGTGAAGTTGATTCTTGAGGTCCACCAGTGGAGAGATTTTGGGGTTTCAAGGAAGTTGATTCGAGGCCCCAGTGGAGTGATTCTGGGCTTACAAGTGGAGTTGATTCTTGGGGCCCACCAGTGAAGTTGATTCTTGGGGCCCACCAGTGAAGTTGATTCTTGGGGTCCACCAGTGAAGTGGATTCTTGGGGCCCACCAGTTGAGTTGATTCTTAAGGCCCAGCAATGGAGTTGGTTCTTGAGCTTACAAGTGAAGTGGATTCTTAAGGGTCAAATATATACATGTCTATATTTACTATTTTGCCATAGGCAAACTTAAACGTATCAGGTGTCAATCTATAGAGCACAAAACGTAATTTTATTTGTATAACCCCTTTCCTCGATACACAATATTTTAAAAAATGAAATTTCTAACTTCTCAATTTATCCCTTTCTAATTATTTTTTGGAGACTAAATACATACATGTTGCCCTATATTTGACCATAAGACAAAACTTGAATGTTATAAGGTATATGCTAAACGTAGGCCAAACGTGCACTGTTTTGAGCAGACATTTGACATTCGTTTTTTTTTTCTTTCTTTCTTAACCAGCTGTTCTATCGGCTGTTACCCGTTTTTCCTTGCAATTTGATTGGGTAGGCTTGTTTATATTTTTTTTATGGATAAAGGGAAAAGTTTTTTTACATGGGGTTATACAAAGACATTTCGTTTTCCTTACATACACTTTAAGAAAACGTATACTGTAATGCATCCGTTTTTGTTCGACTTGAAAAATCGTAATGCCCTTTTCGTCCTGCAAACTGGCCGATTTAAAAGGGGTATTAACGGGAAATGTAAAAAGGGGCATAAAAGTCAATGTTTGGGTTTCACCCCCCGTCCCCCCTATATGAGTCAATGAAACACGTTTTGTGTTACGGGTTTTTCCCATGCGGCAAGATATAGAGAACTTGGTGTGCAGGGGACAGGACGAAAAGGGAAAACTACCGGTTTTAAAAAATTTGGGGTTTCCCCCCTTTTTTTTGTTTTCCCTGAAAACTTTATACTTTTTTTTGTCCCCAAAGAAATTGGGAAAATTTAATAGGGAAATTTTTCGTCCCCGCCATTTTTACAAAAGGGTTTTTAAAAAAAGGATTTTTATTTGAAATAATAATTTTTTTACTTTTAAAATTTGCTTTTTGTCAAGAATTTTCCCCTTTTGCAGCAATTCCAGCATTGCCAAAAGCTTTTTGGGGTTTAGCATTAATTTGCTGAGGTATTTGGGAAATTTCCAGAAGCCCCCCCACAAGTTGGGTTGGCTTTATGGGCACTTTTTTTCGTACCCTTTCAGTCAAAAATGCTCCCCCAAAAGGGTCAATGGGTTGAGATTGGGGAAATTTCGCTGGCCCCTCCATTACAGATAGAATACCAGTGCCTTTCTTTCCCCAAAATTTTTTCTGGGTTTAAATTTGGGGTGGGTTTTTGGGGCATTTTCCTTTTTGAAAGGGTTAAATTGGGTCCAAACCCAAACGCCCCCCCACAGGGGAAAGGCATGGCCCTTTCAAAAATTTGGAGTGATAGCCTTTCTTATTAAAAAGCCCTTTTACCTTGCTGGTAATCCATAGTGCCTCTGCTGTTACCCCTGCGCTACACCCTATCTTGTAATAGCAGTTTTCCCTCATCCTTTTGTGCCCCCCCCTTACCGGCTAATCTTTCTTCATCCGTACATTCATCTTATCTGATCTATTTTGCCCTATCTTTAAAATGTCTTTTGTGACAAAGGCTACGGGGGAAAAGTTAATGTTTGGGATCTTTTTTATCACTGTAAACCTTTATACAGATGTTCCCTTTTAAACAGCATCTGACTATTTTTAAAAAAAAAAATACTCCATTTTTGTATAATACCCGAATGGTTTGGGGGTTTGGTTTTTTTATTTTATTTGTAAATATCAATTTTTGACCTTACCATGGCACCCACCCCATAGGTTGGTTACCCTTTATCTTTCTAATCAAAAAAGGAAGCTGCGAGATCTACAGCCTTCCTTACATGCCCTTGGTTTCCCGAAGTTTACATTAAATGACCAGGGCTGAAGGGGCAATCTAGCCATTTCACTTTTTTATCTGATAGCAGGAACATGAACGAGCTTTAAAGGGGCTGGGGGGAAAGATTTGTTCTTTTGTTAGAGAAACCACTGGGTTTTAATGTAATTATCTGAGTAAACATGCAGACCCTCCCTAGATTCTGCCAGCCTCCTTCCCCTCCCCCCCGCAGCGTTTGTAAAGGAATGAAAGAAGGCTGCCTGTGAGCTTTTTCTCTCCTGAGCAAAAAAAAGGGAGAAATAAAACGGTATAGCTTGTGCATAATACAGTTTTTCCTCTGGGGATTCAAAAAAATGTTTGCTCAACTACAGAATGATATCAGAGGTGATGGGAGTTTGGAGTGACGACATCACGAGGGGGTACTTGTTTTTTTAAACACAGAAAACAACGCCCCTTTTTCAGGCCTCAAGAGGGGAGTATCAGCCCATTAGGTGAGGAATTCACTTCTTGGCAAAACCCCTTTAACAACCAGATGTTTGAAACTAGAATAGTCATTTACCACATTAACAATGTATAGAGTGTATTTCTGATTCCT